>CM029279.1:28651175-28827368 GCA_016920895.1 Vaccinium myrtillus | reverse complement strand
TTCTTCTTCGCCCTCATTGTTAAAACTCTGTTCCGAAACTGAATTATGCATCTTCTCAAATCTCTACTTGAAAAGCCTCTCTCCTTCTGTTTTTTTTTCCCCCAGTAATATGAGTGTCCTGTTGAACTGGATTAATCTCTCCAGCTCTTCCCACAGACCTTTCCATGCATCTGCAAGAGGTGAGATGGCCCCAAGACAAATCACTGAGGAGGGGAATCGACCTGCGACTTCGGGTGGTAAGCCCCGCTGAGGCAAGTCGACTACCCACTATGAATCATTTAAGATAGATTTCCATACACTATAGGAGGACGGTTGGGAAATAGCCTCCAGAGGACCGCCTGAAGGCGGAGGTTAGCAGGCCAGCCGGTAGCAGCACTTTAACTAACTTCTACTAGCTTGGTCGGTAGGTTCAGGACATGGGTTTCCTCCTGGTTTACAAAACAGAAGAAAGCAAATCAAATTGCTCCTTTAAAATAGCAATTTTGCTGGTTTGGATGAAGCAATTGCAATAACAGAAGGAAAATGAAAATATGTGCAAACAGACTTTCTCTTCTACAAATATGTAGTGTCCATTCTCTCAGAATGTCACGGATATAATAGTTCGTATACTAGTCAATGATTATAGCATTTATATTACATATATGCATGAAAATGGAATCTGCAGAAGTTGTATACATGGTTTTGTACAAGAAACTGTAATCTACACAGGGTTATCGCGTGCCATCTTTCGCTTTGATAAGGCCTGCTCAAAATCTCATGTAATTTGATCTGATCATATTTGTATTTTGTACTGATATTTGTTCCGGCAGAGTTAGATTGTGTGACCAACAATGAATTTGGGATCCGAGGTTCAGTTTAATGCTTGCATAGATGTTGTATACAAATCCAACCTAATAAACGGCTCGAATTCATCAAAGTGGTGACTGTGGTTAACTCACGGGCCACTGCACAATATGAGTCGATATCCGACATTCAGTAGATACAGAAAGCGAGAAGAAAGACCAGAGGGAAGAGGCTGAATTGACTCAAAATTGGTCTTTAGCATTATAACCCAGAAGATAACAGTAGCAGAAGTTTACATAAACATCCTCCAATGGAATAAGTTTTACATAAGCCGAAAAATGCTCTTCAGTAATATTTCAACTAATTATGAAATCAAACTCTCAACAATTTTTGCAAGGGCTGAATAGGTTCCAATGACTGCTGATACAACACCTACAGCAATAATGAATATACAAACGGATACCTACAAAAGAGACGTGCAAAACCAGTAAGGGAAAAAGTCGTACAATAAGAAGTCTTTGGATTCAAATAAAAATAAAAAAAAAAAACCATAGAAACAAACAGATAAAAAAATTGGATTCAAATAAAAAAAACCAATAGAAACAAATAAATAAAACAATGGAAAAAGATACGCAGTTACGGTGTCGATAAACGACAAACAAGATGACAAAATTATAGACTTTTTTCTAAATCACAATTAAACAGACTTAAAAACTGGACCGATAGGGTGCTAAGCATTCTAAATTTCCAATTTAGGGAGTAGCAATTGTAAATATAATTTCGTGGCAATTTCTTGGCACTTTGCCTTTTGAAGGTTTTTTTTTTCTTCCCATTGGCAAGGCTGACATAAGTTTCTCTCATGAGGAGATTGAATTTCTATCATGTGTAAGATTAACACACCATTTGTATGAATACTGGTTATTCTAAGGGCTATGGCTCCCCTTATCCCCCTCCCTTTTCTTTCTCCCCTGACTGTGTGTGCGCATCCGTTTTTTTCTTGCATACCACGGATTGATTTTTCTGTCTGTCTGATTTAATACTCTTTAGTACACCATGTCGACCATAAATGAACTGAAACTACGGGTGCATTTTGTCTGTACCTGTAAACGAGTTGTTTTGCCCCTCAAGATGCTCAGGTAACATGCACAAGGAAGTATCAAGGTCTGCAGGAGAAAATTTTAGTCAGTAAATGTAGCTACTGGACTGCTTTTGTGACTTACTTGCTAATTTGGAGGGTGAAAAAGCAATAGGAGAAAGTAAATGGGTGAAACAATACAGAAACACTTACTACTAGCATTGTAAGTAAAGATCCAATCAGTGCCATCACCAGACCTGCCAAATGACAACGAAAAATCACAGTACGTCAATCCATGTTAAACAATTTAACTCAAATCAACTTCTGAACTTGACAATCGGTTTTTAAGCATGAAAAACTCACCGAAGAAAGGGATGACGAGGCCCACAACCAAGGTAGAAATCACCAATGCAGTTCTGATGAGGATTGCATAAATGTGAGATTTGTGCCTGTTTGATGGTATCAATTCCTCCAGGCTCATTGCTACTGGAGTCATGGTTAATGCATACGTGGTTCCAATTAAGGAAAAGAAGGGACATAAAAGGATCATAGAACGCTATGGAAAACTAACTCCATTCTTTAAACAATGAGATTGTAATTGAGATCCCTAAAAGAATCAAAGAAGATGAAAAAATCAAAGAAAATAAATAGCTTTTGAGGCTGAAGGGAGGTATGAATTTGTGGTTAGGGAGACTTGGCTTCATACAGAGAACGATAGAACCAGAAGAACTATTGTTTTTGTACTTATATCACCTTCAAAAATGACCATTCTCAGTGATTCAGTATCAATTCATAACCTATATTTTTCACCTGAGCCATGGGAATAATATTAGCTCAAAACGTCACTTGTTTGTTGAGAACCAACGTAAACCAAAATCGAACAGAGATACTTCCTCAATGCAAACTGGTCAATTCTATTTGAAGGATATTTGGTAAATGGATTAACAACCTGCAATAGAACAAACAGGAGATAAAAGTCATTATGGCTGATTTAGATATTAATGACTGAAGAAACCAGATTCGATTCCCAACATCATACGGACAGCTTATGGGCGTAACACGAAGCATAATCCAGGTGCAAATGTAAGTATATGTGTTAGTTAACAACTATTTGTTTAAAGTTTTTGGCAGGAGTTGCTACCAGCAAAAAACCTACAATGCATTGAAATTTAACTTGTAAGAGAGAAATGGGACACAAAGACTATGATTCAGCCTACCGTAGTCCACACAGCAATTTTGGTTGCAACCAGATCCTCGGGCAGGTTAAGAGTGAACTGAGATTGGGTTGACTCTCCAAACATCAAGTATCCCATCACAGCAGTTCCAGCATACATCAAGGTACAGATACCAAAACTGCATCCAATTTAAACTTCATATAAAGAATCCTCAAACCCCGTAATAACCAAAAACACAGTCAAGCGATCATAAAAGTATCTCAGGCACTTTTTTGAAGAAATTTGAGCCTTTGGAGGCTATCATCAACTTGATCAAAAGAAGAAAAGAAAGAAGAGATTATCATCACCGGTTAGTTTTCCCTGTTCAACTCAAGGTGCAGATATAAACGTTCTACAACTGAATCCTTCTATGTATGGAAGGATTGCAAAAGAGATTGTCAAGCAATTTCAACCAAATCCTGTTCGATGAATGCTGAAGCAAGCACAAGGCTTCATTCACACAAACTTTCTGCTTACAAATTGCAGGAACTTTCCAATATCTCAGTTAGAAGCAGAGAGGTAAGCAAGAGTCTAAACCGTGCATGACAAAAAGGCCTGTTAGCAATTAATGCACTTTTATGTTGTATTCAAGGGCCAAATTTTCGTTTTGGTTACTAGAAAAAGAACTTACAAATATGCAGGAACTTACAAATGTTGTCTGTTTTTTTTTTTTACTAGATGAAAGCATTTGGAAGACCTAGTGGCTAGTTGGAACATAGAAGAAACAAAAAAATAAATTTGGTAATGTAGGAAAATATCATTATGGAATATGTAAAATCAGTGTCGGAAAAAAAAACAATTGTGTTGGTATGCTTCCTAGAGTTTCAACATGTTTCAAGGTGTTTCAGTGTCTGTCAGTGAAAACATTGCATATGTTTCATTTCCGTTTGCTCAGAAACATAAACATTCAGCCGTATCAAAGGAAACACAATTTTAGTTGTAGTTCCTTGGATCTAGTTCCAACTGCGAGTTAAGCAACTCTAGCTTGCTTAGTTTACCTAGCCAAGAGGACTGCAGGGAATTGACTTGGTTTCTCCATTGATGTGTAGATATTTGGAAAGACGGCATGTCCAGAGTAGCAGTAACCATAGAGACCGATAGCAACTGGAAGAGTCGCGAGATTCAGCGTTGTTCCTTTGGTTTGGAAGCCAACTTTATCCACCAAGCCAACCCAGAACAAGCAAAGCACTACCAATATTGAAGCAAGAACTCCACCAACTGGAAACAAAGATAGCATAATTAAGAGTTCCTCTCATGATGCATAGAGATAGAATGCAGGAGGAAAAGTCTATCAACTGAAATAAAGCAGAATCTGAAGGAAAAAAAATTAAAAGAAAATTCACTGAACTGACCAGAGATGTAACTGAGCACAGTGAGGTCTCGTAGCCAAACCGTGGGAAGAATAGCAAGGGTGGCCAATAATGCGAATAAGTGGTGAGAATTCAAATATAATCCTCCCAAATTTAAATGCCAGTTTGGAAATAATGACGATAAGTTGTCACTCTCCAAAATAATATATTCAACACAACAAGCCTGCAGAAGATGAATTTACAAGTAACTTTCAGCGCTACTGACAAAGAGATGGCTCTCAATCTGAACAACTAGAAAGTGCATTTGACAGACTGCTGGTTAGTAAGTGAAAGAGCAAACAAAAGAGAAACAATAGAATGATTACACTTTGAAAAAGACTAGCCATTGAAAAGTGAAAGAGAAAGAGGGGGAAAAAATTGTTAAGTTATCAACTCTCCCAAAAACTTAAATTGTTAGGAAATGGGCTCAACAATGTATATCAAGCTATCTATCACCTTTCGTCACGTGCAACCCCATCTTGTACGTGCAGATGCAAATTTTCCTAGATAGGGCAAAACAGAATACTAAGGGGAGAAGAAGAATGCAAACGGGGGACAAATGCAACCAGAGAGACTTGAACTCAAGATCTCTTGCAATATGAGCTCTGATACCATGTTAAGTTACCAACTCTCCCAAAAGTTTAAGCTTTTAGGAAATGGGCCCAAGCTGCCCAACAATGTATATCAAGCTATCTAATAAAAATTATGTATATACATATATATAGATAGAGAGGCAATGTAACAGATAAGGAGTGGAAAGAGGCATTTTGAAGAAAATTATTTCATATTTGCTATGTAACAGATAAGGAGGGGAAAGAGATATTTTTTAGAAAATTATTTCATATTCGCTATGTAATAGATATTTTGAAATTCTCGAACTGCCGGGATCAAAATTTTGATGTTAGCAAAAAGAGCACTCTCATAAGCAGCTGCTTAGGATGTTTCCAATTAATATTTTCCTCTCCCAAAAGCACTTTGAAGAAACAGTTCATGTTTGGTCTTTATATTCTTTGACCATGTCCTTTGAAAGCTAAGATGACTTGTAAAAAGTTTTAAAGAAACCAAACAAGCACCAAGTTAGGAACATGATATTCTCCCCAGTAATCGCAAGTTAAACGAATCCGGAGAAATAGTCCTGAGCCCGGCCCCCATGACATGGCTAGATAACATTTATCCAGCTTCTTTACGGCTGCTACCTTAATTTGTATCTATTAGTTCATAGTCGATTGACCACAAACTCATTCCATGCCTAAGACAAAGCACTATGCTACCCGTACTGAAAACTTGTTACTATTAGTTCTCTTCCTCTTCATTTCATTCATATCCATTTATATGGTGGGTCCAAAGAATATTTGATGCACTAGTGACCAAGAGAAGGGATAGGATCATCTCCTTCACTCTCACTCTCTTGTTTTACCATCAAGATTTCAAACCAATGAAAACTGTGGTGGGGCCTTTTGAGAAGATGTTACAAGTCTTTATGAACAAAATTGAATATGTGGTAGAGTTATCCCCTCAACATAGGCCCCACGGAACCCCAACCTTTAGTTTCTGTAATATCTGACAGAAACAGACTAATCAGAGACACAAAGTGGGTGACAACCGTGATATGCATTACCTTCCAAACTACAAGACACACCAAGAGGGTGATATGCATTACCTTCCAAACTACAAGACCCACCAAGAGTTAAATGTTTTTACTTAAAACCTTTGGCTGAAGGATGTCACGAAGGTCCTACAATATGGGCAAAAGAAGAAACTGAAAACTGGAAGATGAGGAGGCTGTACTTACGTATAATTCTGCGTACAAAATTATCTGCAACCAAACAAATAACAGAAGAATCCAAGGGTTAGTAATCGTCGTGTTGCAAACTTTTTTTATTCAGTGTACCATATCAAAATTCCACAAACTGTTCTGCTGTTTTTCCTTGCAATGCAAACGACAATTTAGATGGACGTACATGGAAAAACTTCAAGCTTGAAAAGCAATACATCTTTCAGAAACAGAGGAAAAAGAAACTGACAAAATATCTCATACTTGCAGATTATATGATAAAGAAAAATAGTCTGAACGTGGTATAACAGATTTGAAGTTCACTTTATTTTATACATTACCTTTTGTCAGCATAAAATTTCCATCTCTGCCTATTGGTCCAATTCATGTTATACAGGTGAAGAAAGAAAGATCCAATGTCATTGCAGCGTACAATCTTTTCATAGTGGTCTACCTTTCTACATTTTTCTAGTGTTGATATATTCTCTCTTTCCATTTTCAATTTTTTCCTACTACCTCTCTCAAATCTAACTCTTTCCTCTGTCTAAATCCTAATTTTCCTTTCACTAACACGTATAGAAAGAAAGAGAAGGTTAGTATCAAATAATTTGAAAGCAATTAAGACTTACTGAGATGGCAAAACGTCCCACGTTACCAAATGCAGCCTGGCCGATGTCTGGATAAGTCTCAAGTCCAGGTTGGCTATCCAAGCAGCGGCGCAATAGGAGCCCAGTGTAGAAAGAAAGTACTGCAAAAATAACCAATATCGAGAGTCCAGCCCATCCACCTTCTTTGACAGCATAAGGAGTAGAAAGGATTCCCACTCCACATAAAACATTCATGCCTGAGTGAAACCGCAATTGAAAAGAACAAATTATTATAACGGAACTTGGGTTCAATTTCATTATGCGACTGCATCTATGATCCTATGGACGTGCAATCGAATTATAACACCAAACTACAATTTCACAAGAGATCCCCTTTCCCTGAAGTGCAATCACAATAAGATTTTTGAATCATTAGTAAAGAAGTGTCTAACCATAAAAACATTATCACCAACCCATTCAACGTTCTATTAAAACTGCACATAACAAGCCTTACATTTCCTCCCTCTCTCTCACAATAAATAATTCTATATTCTTTTAATTTTTGAGAAGCGGGAACAAGTATTGGCCGTTAAGTGGATTTTAGACCACCAATGCTAATATACTACCTTTATATCAGCCAGGCTGATACATGGTTCAATCACCGATATTGAGACGTATCCCAATAACTTATAAACCGACTTAGAACCCAGACTTGCCAACTTCTTGTCAAAGCAACTAAGAGTATGTTATATAAGCTACATTGCCATGACTACATCATACGATATTCTCTATAGGATAAGCAAGAGGCAAGAACCTTTGCGCATCCATACTTCTAAGAATAGCTAGTAGAATACTCAAATTTACCTTCAACAAGTCAAGTAAGAACCAAGTTTTAGAATAACATCTTGACTAATATGGTAATATCCATCTGCAGTATTCACATGAATCCTGAAGAACATCATTAGTATGGTTAATTTCCGTAAACATCTAAATTCTGCATAACAATTTGATCCTTTAATCGATATATGCAGGAGATGAACATGACTCCATGTATCTTACCATTTACCACAGCTTGGCCAAATGAGCTCTGGCGAGAAACTGGAAGTTCATGGGAGACCTTGGATTTCCTCACGGAACCCCTCCTTGATGGAATAGGAGGAAGCAGAGAATGGGAGCTTCGTCTTTGATGCGGTTTTTGCTCATCTTCTACTGTTGGCAACAGAGGTTTGGTCGCCTCAGGAAATATCTCAGGAGTGTGCCTCCTTATCAGTGATGAGGAAAGAAATGAACTGCCTAATCTTGACAACGTAGGAGTGCCAAGAAATGTTATACTTGGAGACGGCACGCTACTATACAGGTCAATTGACTGCCTGAAATTTGGTTGAGGAAAATATAAGTTTGTGGAACAAGGTGATGAAGCAATGCATCAAAAGAAAAAAACACACATTTTGAGAATACCAGCATGGGAAACTATTTGTACGTGGAAGGACAAAATGATCCAGAATACAAAAGTTTGCGACAGTAGTAAACAACCACTATCCATTCCATCAAATTCAATGATCACACTTTCGTTGCGAACTTACTTCCATAGATAACACAAGGGAGGTCAGGCCATAGCTAGGACCGCCCCACAGTCATAGGATATGACTTCTAACCTACTGATTGTCAAGGAGACTCTTTTGAAATCACAAATGATTTCCAAACATTCTAACTCTCCTACATCATTCTTCATTTGAGATTGTGCAATTTTTGTGAAGGCAAAAGAGCAAATGCCACATATACAACAAAAATACAGATAAGTTTACACTAAAAAACTAAGGTGCGGCTAACATTCATTCTCTCAATTTGAATCTGGACCACTAGTTGTTTTCCATCCACAATTTTCATTGCACTTTTTGTGTTCTTATCACTTCCAAAAGTAAAATCATACACCATTACATCACAATGACATGCAATCAATCACTAGAACATCTTTGGCCCTCATGGTCAATAGCACGGAAAGAGCTTCAGTACCCATGTTAAAATGATATTCCACCATGGAATGTTACTCAAACAATATGAAAAGCTACAAAACGAATGTACGTACATATACATATATAACTGGTCGGATTCAAACAAGACAGATAGAGAGACCTGTAACTCTGTGGCCATGCGGTGTTAAGAGAATTGGGTCTGCTCTGCTGCCGATTATCATTCGAATAATTCGTACTATCTGAATCGTTCCCATCGTCTTCGCCCTTGCCAAATTCCTTCTCCTCATCTTCCTCTTCACTCTCAATGTAAAAACTCTGCTCGGAAACCGAATTATGCATCTTCTCAAATCTGTTCAAAAGCTTCTCTCCCCTTCTGGTTTACAAAACATAAGAAATGAAATCAAAATCACTTCCTTACATGAGTAAATTTGTTTGATGGTTTGGATATCTAGATCTAGGATTCAAAGAGGAAAAAAACAAATCAAACAGAACTAAGCTTTTGTGCTCCAATCCATTGAAACCCATATAGTAGATAGTCATTTAAATATAATACTGAATTCATGTACAAACAACATACCTTTTATTATAATCGATTCGCTCTGTTTTCTAATGCCTTTCGTTTGGAAGCTTATGCTGGACAGAGTTGCCTGTTATACGAAATATACAAATCATCAAAGACAAAAACATGATTTCTGCAGATTAGTTACATACATATGCATCCAAAGAACTGCCAATATAAAATATCGAGCGGACAGAAAACCCATATCGAAATGCATTCGGACAACAGCGGGTTGAGACGTTGGATAAATTTAGGATGACAAATTTTAGAGAAACCCCATTTTCCGTACTAGTTTTTAGGCGCAAAGTTTGAACTTTGAACTGTTCAAAAGTGAATTTCCTGATTTGGAGCCGCTATTCTAATTCTCGACGTACCCCTTATTTCAGACGCTTCCTATTTACATGTACAAGTGCTAGAGTGAGAGAGAGAGAGAGAGAGAGAGAGAGAGAGAGAGAGAGGAGGTGGCTTTACTGTAAGACTGAATGCGAGAAAGTTCGAAACCAAAAAAGGATGCGAGAAAGTTCGGGCTTTTCCGTATCTTTTCTGGTCCAAAATGAGGAAGAACTTCGTTGATGGGGAGAGAGAGAGAGAGAGAGAGAGAGCTGCTGCCTGCTGGTGTTCGCTTTGTGGGCGTTGATTGTATTTATACTTGCTTCTTGATGAACCACCTCACCAGTCGTTGGTTGGAGCTTTTTTTAATAAATAAAAGGAGCATATGAGTAAAGATTTTCCAGTGTGTTTTCTTATAAGTTTTCCTTTTCCAAATGATAAAAAGCAAAAATCTTTCTTATTTGATAGAATCAACGGCTGATTTCGACAAATGTTAATTTTATCATTTAGAAAACTTAGCCTAAATGAAGTTCAAGACTTATTCTTTTCGTGTTTTATTAGGTGAAGTCATTAGATAATTACCTTTCCAAGCGATACAGAGAATATTTTTCTAATTGAAAATGTCTTGAAATGGTAATTGACATCGTGTAGATTGCATTTCTCGGGTAGAGCACTCGGATAGAGATGATGGTTTATATATGTTGAGACTATACTACGTTCTTGCGTGCCTTCAGGCTTTATGTACAAGCATTTGTTAGTTCGTAAAATATTAGAGCGCGAAAATCAATTTTCCGTTAGTTCATAAAAAATTAGAGCGCGAAAAACAGTTTTCCGTTGTTATACTCTTTTTAGATACATTATCATTGTCTTTTCTTATCGCTAGTAATTAGTTTAAAAGACAAGGGTAAAAGAATAGGCTTGTCAACTTTTGCTCACTACTTTTGAATAAGGAAAATCTTTTCCCGACAACAAAAGTTAGCAAAAGGGACTAACAACTGAGGACGGATAGAGCACTCAATTTTCCCTTCTAAATTGGATCCAATCTGCCGTCAAATCGTGGATTGCGAAAAGCACTTGCATTTCTCTCGTTTTTTTTTGTAACGAAGAGCGTCCCGATGAACCGGACTAATCTCTTTAGTCTTTATCTTCCACATATTTGCTTGAGATGAGGTGGCTACAAAGACAAATCGCTGCTAACCGGAATTCAGACTGCAGAACTACTATTTGCCATCTAAACTCAAATTGCAGACAAGCCACATTGTTCAAAATTCAAATCCTCTTCGTATGGATGTCCAGCTACCAGGGGAAGTAATTCATTGTTCCTTAGCCTTGTTTCGGATGTCATCTTCTCTTCTTTAATTTTTTTTCTTTTCTCCTTCTTCTGCTCCCTTCATCACAAGCTTATGAAACTCTGATTCTAAGCAAATTTTTCACTAAGATATTAATTTTCTCTCGTCGAAACCCACAACCACCTTTTTTATTGCTTCAATCAAATTGACCGTAAAAAAAAAAAAAAAAAATCTTTAAACACATTTATTTAGAGCGACTTATCGTGCCTTGCATATGAATCTCAAAACCTATTTTTTTCATATCAAATTATCTAATATCTTGATTATTCTCATTTATACACTTTCTATCTTTTAGTTTTTGTCATTATTATGATATGATTCCCAGCAAGTTTTGTCCTTGCCTCTCCTCCTGCACCTCTACCGCGTGCTTCCAATCACTCTCTAGATCTTCTCCATTCCTATCTTATGTCCCTAATGATGGTGGGTTTTGATTAAATTTCACTGTTGATGATATCTAGTAACTTGTCTTGATGAGAATCGAATCTAAGATCCTGAGCCGAATGGTGTAATGCTTAGACCAACGGTGAGCATGAAGTGATATTTATTTTTCTTACACTCTCATAAAAATCTTGTGCAGAAAAAAACTTGAGAACACAATGATCATTTCAATAATGGATATAGATTTTATTTTCAGAGAGTTTCGGCATCCCCTAATTTTAAATTTTGCCTACGTCTTTGATTTCCTTAGAGCGGGCTCTGACTTTTCGAGGAGCTAAACCGAAGATTAAAGATGAGCTATTTTTTTATTAATATTTTAGTATCAAAGTAGAATGAGCCTCTAAAATTTGCAAATTTTTTGAAACATAAAGCGGCCGCATCTCGAATCTTGACAGGGGTTGGCTCTCGATATTTTACATGAGGGAGATGTTAATTGGATAAAGTTGGTGATGTAACGCCTTGTTGTGATGTAACGCCTTCTTTAGCAGATAAACCATGATTGCAGGTATTGTAATTTATTGCACATAAAAACATGTTTATACGGTTTCTAAGGGACACCATGTAGCCACTTAAAAACAAAATCGGTTGAGTTTTATATTCAATTCAATTGAGTACTTTAGTCGAATATAAAGGCATGAAAGATTGGCTTCAGAGAGTAATGATTAAACAATACTGCACCAATGGGTTTATAATTTACTCATACAGCTCAGATGTCTCTGGTCTACTGTGCCTAATAAGATTTGAAGAGATCGGGGAGTCGGAAGGAAGATGGGGTAGGCGGGTGGAAGGGGTGCGGAGGGGGAGGGGTTGTGGATCGGCTGCCAGGGGCTGAGCCGCTTAGGGAGGGGCCGCCGCTCATATCACTCCTTCTCACTCTCTCTCTCTCTAGAACTTCCTCTCACTTCTCTCAACCTTTGGAGACGTTTTTCTCTGTTCTAGTATGGGTGACTACGCCCGATTTTTTGATCAGGGACATGCTCCAGTGACATGCTCAGACGTCCTTATTTCCAGTCCTTTTTTTGTATTTTATTTCTTTGTGGGTAGCTGTGGCCGGTGGTTTTAGGGCCGGCGGTTTTGTGTGTACCCGTTTTTTGGGACGGTGGTTTTTGCTTTAATAATATTTTTTAACTCTTCACCCAAATAAATAAATAAATAATAAGATTTAAAAACACTAAAATGTACCAACAATGCTATGGGTACACCACATATGGGTTTACTCCACCTCATCCGGACAATCCAAACGCTTTTTTCGACGGTCCAGATTTAAAGTGTTATTTTACCTATCAAAGATTTCTTTTACTAGTCAAAGAGCTTTTTGAACGGTAAAATAGCACTTTAAATCTCTGGAACATCGAAAAAAAATGTTTGGACGGTCTGGATGAGGTTGGGTACATATGGGGTACACTTGGTGGTGTACCCAAATCATTTTCTAACATATACACAAACATCTAATATAGAAAACAAAATAAAATCATTTTCTAAATAATTAGTGGAAAATATTAGATAAAATAAAGTCCACGTGACTTGGGTATGGACTGAGTGATCACTAAATAAATGTAATGAGAGGACTTTTCATATATATTCAAAGTTTCCACCGAGAATATTAGATAAGTATGAGTGTCCCTTCATGCATAGTGCAACTTTACCCACTTGTTTACTTTTGCATACTAGGGCGGACGCATGATTTAACATCAGTAGGGTCAAAAATTTATAACATATACTTCTTTCGTCCCATTTTGACAGTAGATTAGAATAGAGTATAAATTATACGTCTTTCTATAGGGGCTATCAATAGGACATAGGACAGAGGAAGTACATTAGAATACTAAAACAAAAGAGATCTATTCAATATATACATGCAAAAAGTGGTATGTCATTTTACTTGAGGCAAAGAGAGAGAGAGAGAGAGAGAGAGAGAGAGAGAGTAAGAGAGAACAAAAAAGAAAATTAACTGTGCTCCGCTTATTCGCATGTGAAGGAGAGTGTGTGAAAAAATGGTAAGGAAAACATCATGGAAGATTCAATGAATTATTTGGGCAAGGTTATAAATATTTCATGTTAGGGGCAAGACTAGTAATAGAGTATATGTCTTGGGGCAAAATTACCGAAATATTAAAAAATATATGTACATATCTGTGGGGAATTTTAATCCAGCGGGGTCACTTGACCCCCTTGCCTCTGTGTAGGTCTGCCCCTATTTGCATAGCAATTGCAACAGATTAATAATAAGAGTCTAGTGCTACGGACACAGATCCAACAAAAAATGTATTTGGAACCGTCTACTCCACGTGGGCTTATACGAATATACGATGCATCTGGCACGTACACTCATGAGACGGTTATAGATATATCTATATCTACATCTGTTTCCAAAGCATTCTCTCGAAAATAATCGACGTGCCTAAGTTTTATTCGTGTTGGGTTAGTTAAAAGTTTATTCTTGATTAACTGCTTCAATATCTAATCATAGACATACTGTATATAATAAGACACTTTTGTGGTCCCAAAAAGTGCCGTATCAAAATGACACAATAACGTTGTTCTGTCCAATAGTTCTGCCCAATTCAATCGATCACTTCCAAGAGTCACTAACACGAGGAGTTTAAAATTAACAGGAGACAAAACTCCAGTAACTTTTGAGGGCCTCAAACTAAACTATATACATCAAATATACCAACCAAACTACACCTCAGAGATAAAAATGACGCAACCTCCGGCGATTTGCTCTGACGTTTTTATTTTTCTACTCTTTTTTTTTTTGGTTAGTTATGTAGGTGGTTTTGGCCGGCGGTTTTGAGGGCTGGTGGTTTTTGTTTTGGTTAAATTGTTTGCTTGTTTTGGACCGGTGGTTTTGATTAATTTATTTCTATCTCTTCACCAAAAAAAAGTTGACGCAACCCAAGGGATCGGCAAGACTTGAAATTTAGGAGTTTGCTCTATTTTTAGGTTTAAAGTCGGAAACTCAAACGGGGACCAGGGGCGGCCCCATGTAGGGGCAGTTGACCCGGCCCCTGAGCCGGAAATCCTCCCTGGGATATGCATATTTCTTTGGTTATTTTTGTAATTTTGCCCCACACGAGTATATATATCTTGTTGTTTTTACGTTGTGATCTTTGCCCCACAAATAATTCACTTACCCCAAATGTGCTAAAAATATTTACAACATTACCCAAATAATTCACCGAATCTCCCCTGATTTTTTTCCCTTTTTTTGTGATTCCACCATTTTAATACACTCCTAATGATAAATCCTATACGAAATTTGTATGTACGAAAATACTTTAATATTTTATCTGAAAATTTGCATGTAACTTCATAGGAACCATCAAAATGAAACGAAGAAACTAAATATTGTAGAATTTTGACCCCCCTAATGATAAATCTTGCGTCCGCCCCTGACAGCCGGGAACAGTCCATACTAAGCTTAAAGTTGGCCTAAACACCGAGTTATAAAAAGAAAGAGGGATTTAAATGACACCATAAATTTAGTTTGGTGAGCCCATGATGCATTAAATCCCCAGTGCATCCTTCATTTATGGAGTATTAAGGACATGACCACATGCAATCACAGACAAACAATTCGTAAAAATCATTATCCCATTTTGTGGGTCTGATATGGCTGTCTCACTCTCATCAAAATACTTATATATAATAAGGTTGTCTTATAGTCGATAAATGTAATATTTTACATAAGAAGAAAAACTCGATCTTATCCCCACGTCACAGGCACGATCTTGACAGCCAACGGATAGTTACTAATTCATATATAGAGGTGGAAATTTATCTCCTATGCCGATGGCATATGCATGCCCTAAAAGTCACTATAAAACACAGTCTGATGAATAGTTCCCACGTTTAAGTATCACGAGGGATTTCGTAGGGCCCGTTTGATTATTATGTAGTCTTGGGGTACCATTACGTAATGTATATACAATTAATAATGGTGTAATAATTGCGCCTTTTTAAGGGCGTGATGGGGCTGTGTTTTGCACCTTTGATGTGTAACGAAATTCATTGATGGGATTTGTATAATGAAAAAGGAAAGGATTTTGTGGATGGAAAAAATGTAGTATGATCTTGTAAAAGTAAATGATAATGCCAAAACATCTACGATACATGTTGTAAACCAGGTAGAAAAATTTGTAGTATGATCTTGTAAACATAATTTTACCTTTGATATCAAACTATGTGTAGTCTTGGGTTACCATTACGTAATGTGCAATTAATAATGGTGTAATAATTGCGCCTTTTTAGGGCGTTATGGATTTTTAAGAGGACCTTTGATGTATAACATTCATTTTACCTTTGATAATCAAAAAGGAAAGGATTTTGTGGATGGAAAAAATGTAGTATGATCTTGTAAAAGTAAATGATAATTACATCTACGATAATGTAAACAATTAATTTGTAATGGTGTAATAATTTTACCTTTGATATCAAACTATGTGTAGTCTTGGGTTACCATTACGTAATGTGCAATTAATAATGGTGTAATAATTGCGCCTTTTTTAGGGCGTTATGGAGCTGTGTTTCGCACCTTTGATGTATAACGAAATTCATGGATGAGATTTGTATAATGAAAAAGGAAAGGATTTTGTGGATGGAAAAAATGTAGTATGATCTTGTAAAAGTAAATGATAATGCCAAAACATCTACGATACATGTTGTAAACTAGGTAGACGTACAATTTGTAGTTAGAAGGAGTCCAACCCGAACGTAATTTTACCTTTGATATCAAACTATGTATAGGTTACTACTGCTCATTTTTCTAAGATAGATTACCCTAGCGACAATATTTGGCGATCGTTTGTTATGGTACCTATAATTTTGACAACTACTGATTCTCTAAGATATATGCTACCTGATAATGTCATTATATATTGATATTCGAACACAATTTGAGTTGACATGAAACGAAACCTGAATTTGTAGAATTCAAAACCAGATGACACGGCACGATGCTTTAATCATAACTGATCACAATGTACGAACTTATGATCCAAACAGTAGTCTTCACAGTTTTGATAGCAAAGAATAGAAGCAGCGCATGTTCGAGGACGGATGGGCGATTAGATCCGGTTCTTTTGCCATTTCTATGGTCAAATCACAGCATCCCTTTGATTGTCAGTTCGCACATGTTTGGTGTGTGTCTAGTTCACCATATGTTTTACAAATATTGGGAAAATAAGAGGGAAAAAAAAAATTCATATCTAGCTGAGTATCAAGGACTCAAGTATATGACATTGATTTAGAATTATTGTAAAAAAAATTCACGTGACATGGACCCCCACAAATCAAAGCAATTGCGGTAAGGTGCTTCCTTCGTCAAGACAGAGTTCTGAGTTCGAGTTTTACCGTCTTATTTCCGACCCGTTGAATTAAGTTAGTGTAAATAGATTTCTTACGCTCGCACACAGAATTACGCCCGATGAACTTATCATTGGATATATGTAAGCATGCGTATTGATTCTATAGAAAGAGACTCGCTGATTTTGGTTATGTGAAACTTCACATAACCAAAACAAGAGAAACAATTGTCAAGAGGGCAGACCCTGCATTGGATAACTTAGGAGTTCAGGTCAGTTTGCGCGCACGTCAATTAATTTTGAATGACTAATTCCACTCCACTAATGGCCCCCCTTTTAAAATAAATTTCAACCTGAAAATTAGGAGGGTGCAAGCTCCTTAGTTTCAAGCTTGACTACCAAACCAACCTCTTAGAGTTGAGCATACCATCCATTTTACAGATATATAGCAGAAAGAGCTAGTAACTGCGAAGTCCGATTCAGTTTTGATTTGACACTTCATTGACTAATGTTGGTAATTAGTGATGTAAACCCGAGAATATAAATTCATCTAGTATGCAAAATTACTCATGTACGTAATCTGTACACTTCTTCAATCGATACATAACGAAAAATAAGGAGAGTCGTGAATGTACTTATAACTACATCACTGGAAAACCGCGTAAAGATCTGTATGTTGGTTTCTTTGCGTTCTTGCTTGATTTAATCTACGTGCGATTGTGCGTGTATTTTTCATAATCGGAAAACCGCGTAATGTTTATTTTACATCACATTTGTTAGCGCTCAAAATCTGACTTATTTAAAGCAAATATAAAAAGGACGATGTCGGATAGCAATTTTGAAGTATTTTTCAGTTGCAAACATAAGGATATTCAGAATGCCAAAGTTTCCAACCCGTACGGCTATACCCAAATTACCCCTTATCGACATCCGTTATAGAGTCTAACATGGGCGTACTGTTGATTTTTTGCTAGATTACAGGGAGAGAGACAAGAATTGTGAGGTTAGGTTTTGTACTATGCGAGTTGAGTGACTGTACATCCTCTTGACGTATACTGGATCCTAGTGGCGGAATCAGAATATTAGACCGAGGGGCGCAGAGTCGGTGTCGTGCGGGGTTGCACAACACCCAAGCTGTGCACACAAAAACGCCACCATTTAATCAAATGCACCAGGTAGCACCGAACGGGCCAGACAACGCATGTGGAATGCGCCACGCGATACAGAATGGAGGCTCCCACACGCAAACGGCATGTTTTGATTGACCGGTAACAAGTATACAAAACACCTGTGCACCATATGATCAGTTTGACCACTCACATACTAAAGCAAAAAGATAAATCATGAATCAAATCCTTGGATACTCCAAAACAAAATTAGTGGCTTAGGGCGAGTGCCTGACTTTAGGGATAGTCCCTTTGCCCATGTTCGATTGATGAGTCCACTTCTAAATTAAAACAATCATGACTAAACATCATTGGATTCTTCCCCGGTTATCAAAAAAAAAATTAGTGGCTTAATCCCATTCATAATATTTGAGGCAGTCCACACTAAAATTAAAACAATCATGACTAAACATCATTGGATTTTTACCAATAAGTAAATGGAAGTTCCCTGAATCAAGTCCTTAGATACTAAAAACAAAATATTGGGCTAATTCCCATCCATATTTCACGTAGTCCAGTTCAATTTTAAAAACCCATGGCTCTCAACGTTTGGGCGTTGGTTGATATTTACTTGGAAAATCCAAAAAGCCATCATCATTGAAGAGTGACTCAGTATCCATGGCACTATGCTCATCTTGATCTCTTGGAAGTTTTTCAGTGTCGAGCGGGTACCATGTGGCGCCAAATTTGGTACCTTGCAATCATTTAAAACACGTCGTTTGGCGTGGGAGCAGGGCCGGCCCAGGCCCAAGGGCTTATTTTTTGGGCACTCCAACATTTTTTACAAATGGGCTAGACTAGGACTCTTTTTTTACCCAAATAAAGAAAAAAAAACCTCATTATTAGTTACTACAAAATAACCCAAATCATTGTGGCCCAATCTAAAAAAAGGCCCAAAGATAAGTTTAAAAAAAGGCCCAACATGGATTTTGTTTGAATGTATCCCGAAAACAAAATATGTATTGTATCCTGGCAAATGTTTTTTTTAATTGAAAAATGATTAGTTAATTGAAGGATGATTATGTGATTGATTAGTTAAAGGAAAATTAGAATGCGTCAATTTCTCTCAAAATTCGGAAAGAGGAAAAAAAATTCATCTTCATAGTTGTGGGTTTACTGTTTCTTACTAATTTGACTTATGGATTTGCCATATGTTGAAGAGTTTTATACTCTTCGAACTTGTCTCAATGGATTCCATTTTTTTTTTAGTGTAATAGCTTCATTTTTTGATGTCATAATAATGGAATTTTTTTTGCCGATGAATTCATTTTTCGATGCCATGATAAAATGACTTGGTAGAAGATGTGGATTATACAAGTGTAATTGATACTTTTGCTTCTAAAAACGCAACACGTGTAATATTTAAGTGATAATCATGCGTTATAAATGTATTTGGAGACTTTGTGTTTTGATTTTTTTGTTATTATATAATGATTAGTAGAACTTTATAGTGTCTTGGCTTTGTCGTACTGTGATTGTTACTGGAATTTGTTTTTAAGTGTTATATTCTTAGGGCACATTTTTTAGGCCAGGCCTAGGGCACTCCAAACCCTTGGGCCGACCCTGCGTGGGTGCCTCCATTCGGTACCACGTGGCGCGCGCCACATAGGTTGTATGGGCCCGTTCGGTACTGCCTGGTGCATTTTGATTGGCCACGGAATACCAAGTTATGCGCCATGTGGTACCTGCTCTCGCAACCTAAAAATTTTCCATTTGTTTCCAAGTGTAATGTTCACTGGGCCCGGGGTCCATTTGTTTCCAATAGTTCACGTTTTTAGTCAAGTCAGGAAGAGTTTTGTGGGACTAAAGCGACCCAATTTTTGGGTAAAGTGATTGGGCTGCCAAAAAGGGTTAAAACAGTGGCGTTTTTGTGTGGTGCAGTGCAACCCCACACAGCACCGATCCCGTGCCCTTGAAATTGGTTTATTTTTTGGCCGAAAATTTCAACATGCATGTGTAATTATTTTCATTTATGAAAGAAATTGAAAAAATTTACATAGTTAGAATATTTTAATTTTAACACTATCAAATCAAAATTATTTATATTCTCATGATTTTATTATACTCCATTACTCCCTTCATTCCTTAAAAAGAGTAGTGTCTTCCATTTTGGGCTATTCCTAAACAAGTGTGATGTTAAAAAGTAAATGGGTAAAAGTTGGTATATTTCTTATTTTGCTCTTAGAAGTAGATTTCTTTTTGAAAAGTTAGTACGTAAAGTTTAATAATGATGCATGCATCAAGGGCAATAGTGAAAAATGAAGGTATGAAGGTATAAGTTGGGAAAAAGTTGATGTGAACTTAATAAGTTGAAATTACAAAGCGCTACACTAAAAAAGGAATGGAGGGAGTAATACTACTCTATATTTAATATAAGTAAACTTTTAAATTTTGAGGGGGCAAAGCCACCCCGGGTTCCTACACACCTCTGCCCGCGGTGAATCCGTTGCCTCTGTATATAGTTTGGGGAACCACGTAAAATCCTTTCGCGTTTCTCTTCAATTGCTTTACAATTCGTGTGTGTGAGTTTGGTTTTGATCTTGCTCGAGGATAACACGTACTTTTGTCCAAGCGAAGAAGGTAATTAGGAAGACCTCTACACAAGTACATCAAATATGAAATGAAATTCCGAAATATGAAATGAAGATAATGACTGATAACTGATAACATGAAAACAAATAGTAGCTAAAGGAGTACGACATATAAACATATATGTAAGGTCCATAGCCCGTGGTCTCTATTTTTTGGCATTTTCACGACAAAACACATATTTCGGTGTATCCCTAATTATCGAGTTGTAATTTATTTTTCTTCTATTTTTAGAGTGTCTGTTTAGGATGTGGAGGTAATAAAATATTTTGTAAATTGAAATATAGAGTGGTATGGTAATTAGCATGGAAGGGAAGGAAATCAAGCAATCACGTGGATGGCTTTATGGAAATGTACAGTGCTCGAGCACTAATTGATAGAGGAGATACTTGGCTCGAGCAACTGGCCTGGCCTTTAGAAGTCTATTTATATGGTGGTTGTGATGCAATTTTTACACACACCGAAAATATTGAGTATACACGCTGGGGCGGACGCAGGATTTATCATTAGGGGGAGTCAAGAATCTACAATATTTCCCTTCGTTTCATTTTGATGGTTCCCTATGAAGTCACATGCAAATTTTCAGCATGTGGGGCAAGTGAATTATTTGTTATTTGTGGGGCAAGGAATACAATGGAAAGACAACAATATGTACTCTCGTGGGGCAAAATTACAAAAATAACCGAAAAAATGTGTATCCCAGGGAGGATTTCCAGCTCAGGGGGGTCAGCTGCCCCCCCTTGCCCCTACATGAGGCCGCCTTTGTATACATGGTTGGGTAGTGTGAGTTTGTATCTTGGAGTACGCATGATCAATATGATCACCAAGCTTTTCGATTAACTCCAAGAAGTTTGTCTATCTTCCGATTCAATAAATTGGATCATTCTTCCGATGGATTCCAGAAGTATATTGGAGGACTTGAGGATTCAAGGCATTCGGCAATCAACCACTTGATGCGGTGTACGTGGCTTCGGCAACTCGATCTTTGGTCAATCGGTGAGGATTCATGATTGTGTTTAATTGAGATTGTTTTGTAACTGCACAATGTTAACTTTTAGTGGATTGATTTCCTCCCGTGGTTTTTACCCTTTCTAAGGGGTTTTCCACGTATATCGTTATGTTCATCTTTTATTATTTTTTCAATTCCTTTTAGTTTGCTTATTGAGTATTTGATAACAAAAAAAAAAAGGATTTTTCAATATATACACAAAAAGAACACCCTCCATGACATAAAATGTCTAGGCGCAGCCAAGATGACTACGCTATGTACGGAACTGTCTGTATATTTGCCATTTGAGGCTTAGATCAGAAAGAGGAAAGGAAAACGAAAAAGACAACGGAATGACTCGAGGCTTGTAACAGCAAGGGTGGCATCAGTAATGGGACCGCGTGCATGTGTTCTACAAGAATGATGTAACGATTTGATACTGTGAACGCGGCCCAGGTTTGCCGGGTAAAATTGTTGGTGCTGCCAGGAGTCTTTCCCTGGCTGTAGATCATAAACCCTTGTGCTCAAAGGATGAGAGATGAACTTTGTATAATCACACATGGAAAAACAAGATCTCGGTAGAGGCAGAGAATGTCACGAGTTATCACGTGTAGTAGGGAAGGTAATACCGTCTTTTATATGGCTTACTGCAGTGGGGCATAACCATTTCAGCATGTTTGGACCTAATATCTGATCACAATGAAGATAAGTTAGCAACAACACAATTAAAAAATTGGATGAGGCAGGTAGACGCAGCCATGTTTTTTAGAACGCACACACACAGTTAGAGAGGGAGGATACCAAGGTAATGTTTTTGTAGACACCAACATCGAAAGGATGGCGATAGCTTTGTCCAGATTTCCTAGCCAACCATGCTGCTCTTATTGCATCATAACGCTGTAAAACAGCCCAGTCCCCAACACTTATTAATCAACAAAAACATTGAAATTGCGTGAAACACTTGACCTACCTCTATAGTTGTCATGTTATGAGTGATGAGGAAGATATGCCAGCCCAGGAGAGTTCCCAGTGTAAAGAATAAGCCAACAGTCAATACCCCGCAAATAATCTGACAATGTCACTGTTTTTATAAGTTTGTACTTTCAGCCACATTTGGATCTATCAACAGATTGCAAATAGAATAAAACCAAAAGCAAGAAAATATCCATGGTTTGTTTTTGTGCCAAACAAAGTCCTATGCATTTAAGTGTGCATCGCCAACTCATTTAAGCATGTATCAGATGGAAAGAGGGCTTAGCCATCAATCAGATCTATGCATTAAGCAAACCACCTACAGATTATTAACAGTTGACTCACATAAAATATCTTGGTGGGACCACTTTCAGTGAAATTCCAGTCCTTCTCAATTGTGCAGCATATTGTTACAACCTAAGAATGTCAACTTGTCATAAGTTGGAGCAAGTTGAGAAAAACAAATAAATGAATGAGTAGATCGAGGAAAAGGAGACCATGAAAACATACTGCAGAATAAAGGCTCGATATAGTTGCGTAAAACACAAGGACAACAAAGGCCTTGTAGTTCCTGTGACCAACACAATTGTTTATCCACATACAGTGATGATCCTGCACAGTTTTTTTGTTAGATAAGTCTATAGAACTTACATGTAGTTGCATGATAACAGTAAGTTCCATAGCATTTAGTTATTCCAAAAAGAATGAGACAATGCCATACCATCCTCAAAATACACCTTCTACAAGACCGGCAATGATGAGCCCTGGGAGGTTTGTAAGCAGAACATTTGTCACATTGCCTTTGCTGTACCCCCTGTAAATCATGCACGTGGATGTTGAGCAAGTAACTAGAAATAAATTGCTGGATGCTACATGGATTACATTTTGTGAAAGAAAATTGCAATTTGTCTTTTGGCCAACCTCAACCTTTTGAATAATCTTGCATACTTAAAACACCAATGCAAAAATCGAATACCCTTGTTTTCAACTAAATGGATGACGAAGTTTGGGGTCCAACCACTGTTAGAAATAGCAAAAGGCTTGGCAGGTTCATAACACATTCGCATAGGAGAAAAATAATTGGAAATTCCGATCATCTCATCGAGTTTGGTTGTGTAATATGTGTCAAACAATGTTTCTAAAGCTCTTATCTCGAGAATACAAGGGTAGGTCTCTAATCTAAAGCACGAATCATGGGCACACGAAACAACACTGACTGGCAGACACAGATTTAAAAAAAAAAAAACCACGATACTGTTTATCATTTGCTGAGTTTCTCATGATGCATTGCATATTCTATGACTGGGATAACACTGTTACTATATTTCTAGAGGGAAAAAATAAAATGTTGGTGGTATAGAACACCAAACTGTAGGTCTTATGCCGGCTGACAGCCGTCCAGCCTCAAGTTTATATCATACTGCAATGGTCTACCCAAAATACGATGGAAGACATTTGATAACATGACCAAATCATACCAAATCTGATCCTCAGACTCTGAGCCTACAGAAAAGGACATCAGCACTTGGTACTTTTGCCTCATTTCCATTGTTAAAACCACCCCAATTTATGGGAATCAGGGTGGTTCTCTGTTGTAATTATTAACTTCTGGATCACCTCTTGAGCTACTACATTCTCGCGACTGTACGAGAGTATGAATCAATCATGAAACCGCACACCTTGCCACCGAAAGTACCAGTGGACTGAAACATAATATTGCGCAAGATGTAATCACAAATCTACATCAGTTTCTCTAGAGAGAGGACCGCTAATCACACAAATCCTCTTCCTTATGATACCTTTGGAAATTAGAACAAGTTTACCCTAGGTTATTCTCAAAATCTCCCTCTTGATCCTTGCCCGAAACCTTAATATCCAACAGTAGCCCGGCTAGCACCTTCCTCTGGCAGTCAGCTATGAACTTCAGTCTACATAATCCAAGCCATGTGTCCGGTTGCACCAACCTCATCTGTCCGGAAATATGTCCTATCCAACTGGAAGGATTGCACCATCCAAACGAACGGACCCAGCCGACTTCAGCCACTTCTGTTGACCTTTTTGGATCTTGGAAAGCAAACTCCGGTTCTTGAGCTTATTAAAATCCTTTTGGGGTCATTTTGAGAGAGAGCTCTTGCCTAGGAACTAGTTGGAGACTCGCTTCAAGGTTGAGAAAGAGGAGAGAGTTAAGAAAGAAGAGAAGAACAAGGAGAATTGCACGAAGAATGCTTTCAATCCCAAGGAACTTGAAGTTCTCCTTCCAAATGGCCTACTAGACTCCTAGTCTAGGGTGAGATGAAGGTTTCTTTTTTAGAAGCATGAGTTTTGTATTGGTTTAAGAATACTATTTTGAACTTTGGTTGTATGACTTTAAGTATGCTTTCATTTTCAATAAATGGTTCGAATGTTTCCTATTTCTATATATCAATTGTGTTTGTATTCTAGATTGCAAGCACGTTCATACAACCGTTATTGATTCACAAACTTGGTTGAGATAGGCTATTCCTTATAAGACAAGGCGTGCTATTAGACGATTCATACTTGATACGGCTGCTACTAGTAAGACACCTTGTACTAGGCAACGATAGTCTACGCCTATCGGTTTCCCGTTAATATTTGTGTTGATTCGAATGCATCGTTCTTAACCAAGCAAAATCATGTTATAAGGAGGAAACCGGATTCAAATCGCTAACCTTTTTCCACTGGTATTACAAAACCAAATTTCCCTTTTGTTTTCTTCGTTTACAATTCAATACCAAAAACTCAAACTCGTTTTTGAATTGAACTAGAAATTGATTAGAACCGATACAACAGGTACTCTGGTCCTTGTGGATATTCAGACTTTTGCCACTATCCTGCGGAGTAGTTGTAATTGTTCTGTTTTAATTGATAATTTTGATACAGTAACGACGAGGTCAGAGAATCAAACATGAGACCTTAAAGTGCAAGTGAAACCCTAAGTTTCAGGCCACCAGGCCAACCCCTTGGGTTACTTCACAACCATTTAATAGACTTAAACCATTGACCTCCACAGGGGACTCCATAACCAGCAATTCATGAGGTTATTCACAAGCTTCTCAAAAGAGTCACTGAGACACAGCCTCAGTCAATTAGCCTAATCATGACACTCTTCCACTAAATCCCTCACCATACATACATTTTAAAATAAAATCTTATGCATATAAAGCTACGCAAAATCAACAATTCAAATCAAATTACTGTCAACGAAATCACAGCTCCAAACAATAAGCCCAAATACCATCCAAAAACTTACATTTTTCATGGGCGCTTGATCCGAATCTTCGCTTCCTTCAACATCAGGCACGTACGCAGATGGGACCCCACCTGGGTCGGTGAGGACGCAGGCGAGGAAAGAGAGAAGACAGAGAGAAGCAAAGAAAGTGAAGATCAGAGCGTTCAATGAACCAGCTGAGCTCTGCAATCCTACCCAATTCTCCAAGAAAACGAAAACCGTGACGTAGTAAACAAAACCCAGCAGCAGAAACGCTGCGAAAACAGGGATCGATAGAAATCTTTTCCCCTTCATTGATTCTCTCTCTTCCACGGGGAAGAGAGACTCCAATGATTTCTTGAGAAAGTCAATTTGGTGCGAGTTTTTCTTGATTTTGTTTTTTTCTGGTTGATGCGTTGAAAACCAGTTGTAGAAAAATGGGCCTGGATCAGCCCATATTATTTTTAAGGATTCATAAGCCTAATGTAAAGCAACTTGAAATTTACTTCCATGACCCATTTTGTTTTCTGTGGATTTTCAATAATGGGCCTGATTCAGCCCACGTTTCTAGGTTCTTTTAAGAGTTAAGAGTACCCTCCAAGAGATGCATCGAAAAGCAACTTGATTACTTCCATGACCCATTTTGTTTTCTGTGGATTTTCGATAATGGGCCTGATTCAGCCCACGTTTTAAGGTTCTTTCAAGAGTACCCTCCAAGAAATGCATCGAAATTTACGGTCCGTTTGGAACTTGAGGAAAAGAAAAGGAAAGGAAAACAAAACTTTGAGGAAAATTCACTAAAGTTGATTCTTTGTGTTGTTATTTTCCTCTTTGTTTCCTCTCAAACCAAACAAGACAAAATAATTTTCCTTCACTTTCTTTTGCTTTCCATAGGTTCCAAACACACCCTTAGAATCACAAGGAAAATGCTAAGTACCTCAAAAATTAGATCAGTGGGTCAGAAGAATACCCAAGTGAATCTGAACCACTGATTTCACTTTCGGGGTAAATTTTCTGGGTATCTAGCATTGCTCGAATCACAATTTTAGTCCAAGGAAGAAGGAACAATCCGGTTTGTGACACACATTACAGAGTTTCTCTTTTTGATGATTCGAATTGTTGATTTTGTACGTGTTTAGGATATTTACGTACCGAACCATGTTGATTGACGATTGATAATAACCGTCTACACATTTTTCTTACAAAATAAACAATAGTGATACATACACTCCCTCCCTAGCCACTTCCAGCCACACCCTCTCTCACATGGGGTGTGAGGCCCACATGGGGCCACACCCCATGTAAACCTACACCCCATGTGAGAGTATACTGAAAAGGGCTGTATATATCATTTTTGCAAAATAAAATACTCAAATCATCAAACGAAACTCATTGCGGCCCCTTTGATAGGGTTATCGGTCCAGTTTATCTAGTAACCAACTCTGTGTTCTAATATTTGACATGGCTATTATGAATGACATGGCTATTCTATTCATAATTCACATTTGAAGAGTTAAGAAAAAAAATTTGAAAAATGATTGGGGCACCATCACGTGGTGTCCTTAAGTGCCACAAATTTACAGGAGATCTATAAACTTAGTCGTGAAACCAGCGTAAATTTGTTCTATTTAAGAGTTATGGCATGTGAGGCACTGATTTACTCTTTGAAGGATTTTTATTTGAAGAAGAATTTGTGCGAGATGTTCATCTTGACCATAGAATATACTATTGACCATAGAATCCATGCATACTATTTTTGGCGTCCATAAGCTTTGAAGATCGATAACGGACTTGCTCTTTCAAAATTGATAGATCCAACTTTCAAGTGAATGTGATGCACAGAATGTGGTCTCATATATACCACTTTCTTTCTCCTTTTTGTTCACAAAATCTTAAGACCATGTTTGGTTGTGCAAGTGTTTCCGCTTTCCTATGTCTATTTTTTTAGTGAATACATGTATAAGTATAACACAAAATTGGAGAACAAGTATATTACTCCTACCCAGGGATGGAGAACAGAGGATAGAGGAGGCGTGAGGTCTTATTAAAAGAAAAAAAAAAAACCTCTACTATTATAAAGATAAAAAAGAAATTTTCTATAAATTATATAAGCTCGCCCTTACAAAATATTTTCGAAAAAACCTCTACTATTATAAAGATAAAAAAAGAAATTTTCTATAAATTATATAAGCTCGCCCCTACAAAATATTTTCGAAAAAAGATTCGCCCCTGTGTAGTGAAATTCTTAGTTCCGTCCCTGCTCCTACGTACCATTCAGTTGAATCACTTTCATATGGTATTGCTTCAATTTGTTTAGTTGTCGGGAATGTTGTGTGAGAAATATATTATAGGGGGAAAAAATGGAAATCTAGGAAAAAATGAAGTGAAGTGAATTAAGGGGGGTGTTGGGGAGCTTCATTTTCAACTTTTAGCATTTTGGCCTTTTGAATAATGTATTTTGAATTTGGTATGAGTGTTTGAAAGAAATATGCACAATGTATTTTGCGACATGAGTAGTGTTTGAGAGATAAATGATCAAAATGAATTAGGGATTGATTTTTTTACCTTTTCACCTTGTTTCTTTATTATGAAATTAAAATGTGTATAAATATTATTTTAAGCATTTTTTTAAGTTATATTGTGAAATTTATTTTGTTAAAAGAATTTAAATGAAAGTCTAAAACTATTTTGATAATTTTCACCCTAGGCTCCCCCCCTTTTCTATTTTGTTTCACCCAGTAGCAATTAGGCAAAACCTTTCACTTATCCAAACAAAAGTCTCTATCCCTTAATTTTAGTCCCACTTTGGAATTCAAACTTTTTTTGAGACATAATCATTGTACTTTATAATGTTTAACTTTCCTAATTTACCCCTAAATTTAAAATTTGAATTTGGTAAAATACAAAATTGCCATTTGCTTAAATAAGAAGGGCAAACAACAAAATTTATCAAATTTTGGTCATTGATTTTCATAAATTGACATTAATTTTGGGACAGCCAAAAAAGAAATAGTGAACTAACATTAAGGGATAGAGGGAGTAGCACAAATAGTCAAACAACATGTTCGCATATCACAAATACTGACAATTCAACCAATAATTAATATCAGTTAATTATAATTTAAACCAATTCAGCGTAGGACTTGAACGTACTAAAAACTGTATTCGGTTCTCTCAATATTGAGGAGGGTAAAATGGTCTTCTAACATTTGCAGGGAAAAGAAGAAGTAGAAAGAGAAGTTGAAAAACTCCTGCTTTTTTTCACTTCTACTTTCTAATGTGAAAAACTGAAAACTCCTTCTCCCATAATATGTTTTGTTAGATGGCTCCCAAATACCCAAAAGCTAAATATCAGAAATAGAAAATACAAAAACTTGCCTGCCAAACACCCCCTTAAGGCTCCATTCAGTTGTCAGGAATGTTGTGCAGACAAGTTAATCTTGAGAAAAGTGAATTGAAGTGAAATAAATGAAAAAGAAAATTAATCTATTTTCATATGAGTGTTCATTTGGCAAAGAAATTATATAGGAAAGCTAAAATTTAGTTGTTCATTTGCTAATTTGCTAGGAAAAAGTAACTTAAGAGAAACTTCTTCTATCTTGATTGAGTTTAAATTATTTCCACCGCCGGTGAAAAAAGTTTCCTCCAAATCGATTGCATTGCGCCACATGTCCATGTTCTACTATTTGGGACCACTGTTTGGACACATGGCGCAATGCAATTAATTTAGAGGAAACTTTTATTTCCACCGGCGGTGGAAATAACTTAATCTATTGAAAGTAGCTATTTCGAATACAAGTAATTTTGAGAACTAAATATCTAGGCAGAAAAATAATACATACCAATTACTACCTTTGAATCATCAACCAACTCTAAAATCAACCATAAAAACAGAAAAATCTTTAGTCTAGTATGGATTAATAAGCCAATTGACCCCTCTCTCTTTTTTTTTTGTCTCTAATCAATTTTTTCCTATCTATTTGTTTCGCTTTAAATTTTTGTGAACTATTGATTTATCTCGACAAAGGAATTAGAAAATTTAAAAATTAGGATCGAAACTCAATTTTTTAATAAAGACAAAATAAGCCAAAAATAATCTTTATTCAAGGAATTTTGAGTTTTGATAATATTTTTTTACTTTTTCGATTTCTTTTGTCAAGACGAACGAATAATCAACAAATAAGCTTCCCGCCTCTCTCTAAAAACTTTCGTCTAGGGTTTATTTTTGGGGGGGGCGGCGCAGCCGCCGGCCCCCCCCCTCTCTCTCTCTCTCTCTCTCCCCCTCCTTTCCTTCACCGTTCTTCCATGCTTCATCACCTATCCCACCATTCTTTTACAGAAAACGATCGGCATGAAGCTTGTTGATGGCGGCGGTGGCTGGGTTCTGTTGCGGCGGCGGTTTGCGGTGAAGATGATGGCGTTTCGTGGAGGGGTGGATGGATCTCCTATGGTTGTTGCATAGGTTGCTCAAGTGCCCGGTTGGATCTTGGCAACTATTGTGTGCTTTCCGGTCGCGGAGATCTCATTTCTGTCCGAGATTGCTGTGTTTTTTCTGTTGATCTGTGCAGCAGCGTTTGGTGGTGGTTTGCCCGTGCCCGGTGTCTCCGTTCCTCCTGTCGTTTCGTAGGCCGATGCTCCCCGCCGGCCGCTACATCTGGGAGTGGCTGGCGTTGCTTAACGGCCAGGTGTTTGCTCCGGTGTTTTGTGCGGCGGCGGTGGGGTTCGGTGGCTACTGGGTTAGGGTTTGGCTTGGGTGGGCCGGCCCTTGGTTGGGCTGGACTTGTGGTGTAGGCTTTATTGTAATATTTGGGTTGCAGATTTGGGCTCCCTTTTGCGTTTATTGTTTGTATCTGCTTAGACCCTAGGGTGAGCTGGGCTTCGGCCTTTGAGGTGTATTTTCCAACTATTGGTTGGATTCCCCTTCCCTTCCCCCCGTTTTAATAAATTTTGTTGCCGATCAAAAAAAAATAACAAGATTAAAAAAATAAAACCGTAAAACTAACATATTGACTATGTTGCACATATTTATAGCAATGAGAAGAGAAAAAATGGGGAATTGTACAAAATAAGAGAAATAAAGGAGAGAGGGAGAATGTTGCCACTAAAAATTTGAGAATGGAGGGTGGATAGAACTTTCCCACGATACTAAATTCATGGGTCCTATCATTTTCCTGATAACTGAACACTTCAAAAATATGTTGGAAAGTTAACTTTCCCATCCTTTTCCATTCTTTTTTAACAACTGAATGAGGCCAAAAGAAAAAAAAAATTATTTTGCCATATATTAGACAAAGAGTTTTGCAAGAAAATTAGAATTCCACGTTTTCGGTAAAATGTATTTTGTAGGAAAATATTTTCTAGCAGGAAAGTTAAAATTGCATGTCACAACTTTTTTGGTAACTGAACTCAAAAATATTTTCTAGTGGGAAAGTTAATATTTTCTTATCATTTAATATCTTTGATTCTTTCTGTGCAATTGAATGGGGCCAAATGGCCGGGTCTTATCACCCAATTTTCATAACTTAATATTGCTGCCTTGTTCTAGCAATCTAGGCTAGCTGAATAAGAACAGTAGAAGCACCATATGCTCTGTGAGAAAGCATCGTACGTATAGAGGATTTAAAAGTTATGCCCATGAGTACAAACTTGAAACTACACATCGAAGAGAGAAGCAAAAACCTACCACAAAAGTAGTGATATACACTATACAGTACCATACAAAAGTGATTATAGATCAGATCCCCAGTTTAACCTATTCAAAAGCTGTCTCACATTATAACTGGCCGTGGTCCCAAACAGTGTGTACAATTCTGATGCTTGTGATCATTTAGTTTTTGGTTTATTTGGTAATATGCCATGGAAATCTTTAGTGGGCTATGCATCAAATATTTCATGGTACAACCCTAAATGATACTTTTTGAGCTTTCACGTCCAACGTCTCGAGCTCCACGAATAATACAGCTGTGTCTAGGGTCTAATAAAGGGACCATTAACTTTATCAGGGTGACTGCAATGACAACTGTGTTAAGGCTACTTTATCAGGACAACTGCAATGACAACTACGTGAAAGCCTTCAAAGACATTTCAAACTAAAATATGTTCACATTACATACATGAAGTAGCTTGCAGATCTAATGCATGCTATTCAAACGAGGGTGGAGAAACAAGTAAAATAGACTCAAGGAGAGATTTGGCCTACAAACCATGCAAGACCTAGGTCTAATATATTGTTAGAGTTTGGAGACATCCCAAACTAAATCCTTTGGAAATTGTTGGAGAGGTTCTCCTAGATTTTTAATATAACAAACTTAATTTGTGAACCGATATAGGATAAGTACTCTAACAAAGTGTATGATTCTTACAAAGTGCATGCACCATTTTGCTAACAAAATCAAATACTCCAACCCACAGTGCCAACCTGGTGAGATGTCCTCGATTCGTCGCAAAATCATTGTTCTTTATTTTGATATACTGCAACCACTCAATAGGTTGAAAATCACAGAATACATTACTCTTGATCGAGTCGTAATTGTACTCCCTCCTGTAAGGTATCCAGGTACGAATTTTGGGCATTGGATTCCACACCGTGCCAGCCTAGGGTTTTTTTTTTTTTATTGCCCAGCAAAGAAAGAGATATTATTAAATCAAAGAATGAATATAGACATTATTATTAATAAAAGGATTAAGGCTTCACAACCTTGAGTGGGGCCTTACTACCCAATACCCATGGAGATGTCAGGTTCAAGACTTCAAGTTGATATAGTAATACAAAAATGATAGTAATATAGCACTGCTACATACTCAGAAAACACACCCAGAATTTGTCCAGAATTTGAAAATCAATGGCTTAAATTCAAATGGAGTAAATCTGGGTCATTGCTTTACACTTTCTGGGTAAATTCTGGGTGCCCAGAAGATTTTCTGTATAGTAATATCGCCCCGATGTAGTAACTTACTAACAACTATCCCACTTATGCTTTGCAATCTAGCTTTTAAGCCATTGAAGTTAGTCATGAACTTGAAGTTAGTCATGAACTTGCCAGCAGTAGCTGTGGCCGTTTTGTTGGAATAGACTGAACCATCTGTACATAATTTTTTTTTTTGGTTAAACGGAAATTGAATAAAACTTAGAGAACAGAGTTAAGGTACATCATAATGTTTGGCAACATAACAAAGCACAAGCAAATAAAACAGCCCCAGCAATGAAAGGAAAAAGCCTAATCAAGGACTTGCCGGATATTGAGTCTATCCCTTGTCATGAACTCCCTTATTTCCTGGGGAGGAATGGTTGTCACGACTAGCTCCTCATCTTGTTCCGCCCCTAAACGGGCCAGGAATTTAAATCAGCACATTGGTTTGCTTCTCGGTACGTGTGAGTAAGAGTGCATCCAGTTCGCCCAAGTAAGTACTTCCCATCATTAAGGATATTGCTCTGGGGGTGATTTGGATTGGCTCCTTCATTAAATAAAATCACAGCAGTTTGGGAATCACTTTCAATGCTCATGTTAGCCCATCCTTTCTCAAGAATGATGGTCAACCCTCTGTAAATACTCCAAATTTCAGTTTGCAAGCTTGAATTGGCTGTCATTCTTCTGAAATAACCCAGCTCCCATCCTCCTTGATCATTTCTGAAAATCCCTCCAAATCCAGCTTTTCGATTGCTCTCGTACCAGCTACCATCCGTATTGAGTTTAAGAGTACCTGATCGGGAAGGAGACCAATGCATTAGTTTATGGATTGGTGAGTCAATAATGAGAGGAGATTTAAAGGCTGTAACTATCTCTGTCGCATAAGAACGTAAAGTTTTGGAACTCACTTCTGGCACCACCTCCACATAATCAAAACTTTTTTTATTTCTGTCTTTCCAAATTTGCCAAATCGTGGTGCAAAAAAGTATGTTCCAAGGGACTTCCATTCCTATGAAAACAAGAAAACCATCTGTACATAATTACTTATGCTGTAAGTGGTAAGAAAACTGTCAAACTGAGAAGTATATATATGCATGTTTCACCATCAATTATGGGCACCGTACACTCTGTAATCATACACTCATACAGTCCCTTATTCATTAGTTTGCAGAAGCAATTCAATTTGACGGGGTGTCCATGCTTTCATTATTTTGCATTCGTACCTCTTCTTTTTTGGTTTGACGGTCAGGGTGTCCGGGTTAACTTACGCACACCTCAACTAATTTCCTCCCCGATCCTCTCACAGACAAGTCATCAACATCCACAAATATCTATCTATATCTTTATGTACATATCTATGTGTCTATATATGTAATTAATTACATACGTGTATGACAATGACACGCTCTCCTTGCTCAAAGAAATTAGGAAATCTCACCAGGCAACTAAAACTTTCCTTCACAATTTCTCCCACATTTAAACTTTGTCTTGTATTTTCACATTTTCAATTTCTACCATAACAAAAAAATTTTTCTTGCTCTTGTACATAGTACGGACACTGTGCTTGTACAGTTCTTAACTTCTTTATTCATTCGATTGCAGCATCAAATCAATATTCACAAGATTATGGAATTTCTACAATCGTGAAATTGACATTTTAATTGTGTATGACCGAAAACGAAAAACTAAATATACTAATGTTGATAGGCTGATAGAAAAGAATAAGCTTTTCAATGGTACCAATCTTCATCAGTACTTCTATTTTTTTTTTTTTTTTTTGGGGCCTTTCTGTTGTTTTAGTAAAACACATTAAGGGGGTGTTCCATTAAGTTGGTTTTTTGAAAAAAACTAACTTTTCACGGTTTTTTATGTGATGTATTGTGAGAGAATGCCATGTCTCGGTTTTTGGAAAAAAGAGTTTTTTGTTAGTGGAACACCGAAGCTGTAAACAAAACTACTCCGGCAAATTATGCGTTCAAAAATTGAAAATCATTTATACCCGATACTGTATAGACTCAATGCTTCAAGAAACATTAATTTTTCCCTAACCCTGCTAAGCTGCATGTTTATTAATTTTCCAATTGTAGTCTGTGTGCATATAATATAGAGTCGTGTAGGTCGTCATTGATGAAGTGTGATCTTTTGGTCACCACCGGTGTTGGGTAGATAGCTTTTCGGGGGGTTTTGCGAGGTTTGGTGCCATGTTCTTTATGCTCTTTTTCGGCGGCCGCCTTATTGTCTGGGTTTGTGGCGTTAGCATGGCGTGATCTCTTCATTGACGTAATGGGTTTCATGGCATGGTCCATTTTTATTGACAGCGGTGAGCTTTGGTCATTGGGTGGCTGTGTTTGGGCGGTTCTTTTGTCTTTTGTATTTCTTTTTTTTTTATTTAACCTTTGGTTGGATTCTCTTCCTCCCTCTGTCTCGATGTACCCATCGTCGAGATTCATTACATATTTTTTCCATTTAAAAAACAATAGAGTCGTTTAATTCGTTAACACATAATCCACTGCATAATCCGCTCACTGCAATATATATGTGGTTTTTGGGTTAACAGTAGTATCCTTTTGTAGATCAAAATTTTTTTAGTACAACAAAGAAAGAAATTGAAGTCTATGCAAGTTAAAACAGTAGGCCATTAGGGTATTCCAGGCAATTAATATATGGTCATGGAGCAGTACTAACCATATACTAGCTATATATCAGGTAAATAAACAGCTATTATTATATATCCGCTCTTCCATATTTTTTTTACCAGCAAAAGAAATATATGTATTTATAAAGAAGCTCAAAAGGGTACATCGGGACGAGGATGTGAATGCATCACCCTCATACTAATTCACATCCCGAAATAGGCATCTATGACTAAAAATATCATATGCAAAACAAACATCCCAAAAAGAACATAAACACATCCAATAAAGCATTGGATGAAATCAGAGGGGGGGAAAAACAGATAAGAAGAAATAACAAAAATGAACAAATCTTGAGTTGTTTGCCTAGATGGCAGTCCATCACTATATTGCTTCAAAATTAATATGCCCATTCTGTAAAATGGAAAGATAAAACCCAAATCATTTGCTCTTGCTATGCCATTTTACATGGGGATCTGGTCGGCTATTAAATATAGCTTGGTGGAATATGGTATGGATTTGCCCCCCTAACCTCTACTTTCAACATTGAGATAACAAAACGTTCAAGAACTTGGAGAAATTGTGTTGGCGGGCATGTTTTTGTGCAGGATTGTGGACCATTTGGACTAGTAGAAATGAGATGGTTTTCACTAACAAAATTTGGGAGTTCGAGGAGATCATTGATCCAGTCAAAACAAGAATGGCCATATAGATCAAAGGAAATAGAATATCAAGGACTGCTCTATTCATGATTTTTAAGAGGTGTATGGATGGTATCGGAAAGATAAAGATCTAATTCAGTTTCTCTAGCAAATATAGGTAGGGATGTGAAACATGGGGTGCGTCCAAGAGGCATGACCCTTCCTAATTAAACTAATGTCTACTAGAGACATGTCTTTTCACGATGTGATGCCTAGAAAGAGACATGACTTTTCCTAATTAATTGTCTTTAAAAGACATGACCCTTCCTAATGGAGTAGTATCTTTTGAATAGACACGATCATTCTAATGTGTGTCTACTAAAGTCATGATCTTTCACACAAGGGTGCCTCTAAGTCTATAATAGGCTCTTTGTAAAGTCATTATTAACACCTAAAATTCCATAGTGAATTGTGCTCTCTCTCTCTCTCTCTCTCTCTCTCTCTCTCTCTCTCTCTCTCTCTCTCTCTCTCTCTCTACGCGCTATATTCCTAGAAGTTTATGCATACTAATATTTTGTTACTCTATTTGTAGCGGTCGGGTCCATAAGGGCCAGTAAATGCCATCCCTGTGCACTAGAGAGCAAAAGGATCACATCCTCAGAATTACCAAAATCGAATGAGGATCGACCTGTCTTCCCCTCGCCGAGCGGATGGTGCTCTAGGCTCACAGCGAGGAGGCCTCCACCTCGACGAATATGGATTTAAACATACTATGCCGAGGGTGGTGTCATCACGGATACAAGGCTCTCGACATCGCTCTAGGGAGTCCCCCCGCGGGCCTCTCAGCACGTTGGTCGCCCGAGCGCTCCACGACCGTATTGGTTAATGACGGTTTAGTGGGGGCTCGGGGAGCTCTGAGATCGACGGTGGTGTGTCAAGTACGCTAGGCAGGTCATGATTGATCATTAAATGCGGTAGTCACCTACCCTGCCACCGCCGCCTGCAGAATCACGTGGGTGAGAAGGAATGTCTCGAGGTGAGTTGACCCTTCAAACCTATGTGACATGACGTCAGCCGAAGTGCGGCGTCTGCAGCAGAGATTGAGGTCACATCAGCTGTCATTCCTGGTACGGATGACAGGCGCGTGAGGGGCACTGAGCGCGTAGTAAGCACGCCCCCTCTGCCTATAAATGCCCAACCCCAACCACCACCTTGGGTATTCCTCTCTCCTCATTCAATGCTCATAACTCCACTTCTCTCTCTAAGTCTCTGACATATATACTTCTCCTTCTTCTTCTCTGGTCACTAACTTTGCCATCGGAGTGCCTCCCCGGACCACCACCGTCCGGGCTAGGCACTAACGTGGTTGTTCACGTGTGCAGGTCACCTTCTCCACTGAGCATCTAGGGTTCAGGCGAGAATTAGCCATTCTACCACCTTTCACCCCACGCCAAAAAGTTCAAAGAGGTTACTCCGGCGAGAAGCACCCCCACACTATTCATGATGTTTACTTAGTGGATATTTTGTCTGTCTTCCTTTGTGTAAACACAAACAGAAAAGAACCTAGAATTCAATTTCGTTGTATCTTCAAACGGATTTGCTGTACAGTACACGCCATCTGATGGGGCAAATATTGTCTTTAGGAAAACGTTGTTACAACGTACCTCAAAAGTTCTATGCATTAGAGATTCATAAGAGAAGACCTGTTTTCCAACAAGAGGTTCAACTTGGAGAAATTGTGTTGGTAGGCATTTTTTTAATCAGGATTGTGGACCATTTGGACTAGTAGAAATGAGATGTTTTCAATAACAAAATTTGGGAGTTGGAGGAGATCATTGATCTTGTCAAAACAAGAATGACCATATGGATTAAGGGAAATACAATATCAAGGACTGCTCTATTCATGATTTTGAGATGTTTGGATGGTATCAGAAAGCTAAAGATCTAATTCAGTTTCTCTAGCAGATAAAGGCAGTGAGTATTTAGGGGTAGCGTGTGAGTGGGTTGTGGGGTGGGGGTCTTTTGGTGTGGAGTCCTTTTTGTTGTGTATGGAGTGTCCAGTCAGGTTTGTCCGTTGGTCTTGGGGTAGCGTGTGAGTGGTTTATTGGGTGTGTCACCATTTGGTCAAGGTTTGTGTCTGCTAGTTGATGCTACTGCACTAATAATTTTGTAAGATGACACTAAATCTTTCGGTATCCCTCTTCCGGCTTGAGATGATACGGGGAGGCCAATCTCCTTGGCAATCTATATTTGGACTTTGGAAGTTTTTGCGGCTGCTGCTGCCGACTTAATGCTACTGAACATATGAGAGGCCAATCCTCTATGTGACGATGATAATTCTTGTATTGAAGCCAAATAGTTGATGCTGTTAGTTTGGTGGTGCTGTCAAAGGAATGCTAAAAGTGTTCATGAAGCTAAAGGTTGATGTTTTCTAAGTGTTGCTGCTAAAGTATGTTTAGATGTGAAGTTGATTTTGGTGCTTCCAAAATCCTGATGGCTTGCTGCTGTAGCTTGTGACTGTTGCTGTGAAGTTCAAATAGAAGCCTAATTGAAGTATTCTGGTTGCTCTTATGCTACTCTCAACCAACTTTAAACAATTCTGCTTCTTTCTTTGAGGCCTAGGAACCTACTATGTTGGCCTAGTCCTGATCAATGTCTTGGTTATTCTACTTTTGTAATTTTTCCTTCTTTTCTCCTTTCAATTCTGCATTTCGTTGGATGTGTTTAGCTTTGTCTCAACCTTGCGCTTGTGTGGTTTTGGGTCTTTTGATTTCTTTTCGTCGATGTACCCTTTCACGAGTTATAATAAAATCCAGTTGTTGATCAGAAAAACTTACATCCATATATATAGATGTATATAGAGAGTAAATCCTACGATCAAACCTACATATTCCGGGATGGAGCCGTATGACGCGAGAGCCTAGCATAGTTATAAATACCGACTGTTATGTAACAGTTTTTGAGTTCTCTGATACCATTACACCCCGGTATACCAGCGAAAGTAAAAATCGCATGCATACCGGCTGGTTCCCATTACGTATTGGTCCGTATTAGATTCACGGAGTGTTACAGCCGATACTCGAGCGTTACGGGTTCAAGCAATTTAAAAATTGTTTTGCCCAAAAATAATTTTTTTTAAATTCACAACCACTACACCCAATTCCCGTTACGTAACGTTCGATGCTACCAAAACCGTTACGCTCAAATCATTAGTGTTACGAATCGCGAAATTGTTATTTAGAACCTTGCGTGAGAGTCTCATGTATGGTTCCTATGAGAGTCTCACGTATGGTTCCTTTTTGAGAAGGGTCTGATACCACCCACCTATCAGGCCCAAAGAGCGGTCGACGGAATGGTGAGAAGATTGTCATGTATATAAAGAGTAAATCGATATGGTAATATCACACATTATAGGATGAAAACATGTAGTTGTGTATACAATCTCATCTCTGACGTTTTAAACTCAAGATATACATGTAGAGAGCAGGTAGAGTATATAATCAAAGAACAAAATTGAAAGATGTCTATTAATCGAGATGCATACAAGCTGATTGGAGATTTGTACAAGCAGACAGGAGATCTAATAAAATGTCTATAAGGTCTGTTTTGGGTGGCAAGTCCTTAAGCAACCCAATCATGGTTTAAAAAATGAACTAAAATTTTATATATTTTTCATATAATTTGATTTTCCTTTAATATTATTTGCACTAAATCAGTCTTAGAGTTCCAGAGTAAATGAAAATTCACTTGAATTTATAAGAACATAGATCATATAACTTAAAACAAAATAAATTAGGCTCGATAAGTTTTCAACAAAAAATAATCATATTTATTTTAAATAATGTTCCATGTAAAACATTTCTACTTCACGTTTTGTCATCGCTTAGCAACAAATTCTGCAGCCGCCCCTGAATCATATCATCCAATACTCTACAAAGGACAAATACTTGAACAGATACTAGCTGGTACTTACCAGTATAACATATGCTTGAGCAGATATATCATGGATTCATGAACCAATGTTGAGTTCGACATTCTAAACATAAGCAAAGTCCCATCCGAACTACAAGTATATCATGCATCACATGTTGGACCCAATCGCATCTGTTTTTGCATGTGTCTGTTTTTTGATAACTCCTGTGCCACACTTTGATTAATCCCTATGCCTGATCCTAGCCACTTGCGAGGAGCCCAATTAATACAGGAAAACATAACTCCACATGAGCTAACTTCAAAAAAGCTGATAGCACATACGAGGGTTTTACATGAGTCTTCTTTTATTGGCAGTTTTAACTTATGTCTGTTCTATTGTATTTGTATGTATATTATATAAAACAAATCAAAAGCTAAAAACCAAAAACCCATGAGCTGCCCATCGGATGATTTTGGGCGATTCAGAAAGGTTTTGAAACCGACCCGCTCACCGAGATTTGTCATTCTCTGTCCGCACCCGTTCGTGAATATTGTCGAATTGGATTGCGGTTTATATATAAGAAAACTGCCCAAACCGTCTGAACCGCGCTACAGAACTGAATCCGATCCGCCAAATTCATATATTAGAATCTGTATTCATCTGTACCATATCTCGGGTGCGTTTGCAGGTCGTACAGTTTGGGCAGTTCCGTTGACCCGCTGGGCACCCTATTCTTTACTAATCCAATCATGTTAAAAGAATTCGTCAAATAGATAAAGGAACCAATGAGAAAGAAAATAATGAAACCTAGAAATAGATCACTGGTGCAATTACTGGTAATATATTCTTTTACTTATAGCTTATCTTACTTGTCATTGCAAATCGTACAGTAAAACCACCAGAGATGAAACACAGAAATCTTTTGATAGCATGTGATATGGAAAAACATGAACATCAGCAACATACCATATTAAAAAATTAAAAAAAAAAAAAAAAGACAGAAAAATTGAAGTCAGAAAAAGAATTCACCTTGTTTGGATGAAAATCAAGATCTGGGAACATTAAGGTCTTAGCTTCGGAGTGTGTATATAGTCGTTTGGTTGCCGATGCAGCATCATCAAGATTCTCATCTGCTAAAAAAAAACGACAACAAATAGAGTTATCGTCGTATTTTACATGTGAATCTTGATGATGTCGCGCCAGCAAACAACGACTCGTCTTCAGCAATCCATCCATGCATGATTGGAAGAAAAAATAAGCTTCCTTTTGAGAAGGTAGAACAGTGGCAGAATAGATGGTAGGAAGAGTTAGGCAAAAATGGGAAGAAAAAAAAAGATGATGATTAGTAGAAGAAGGAAAATAATTAGAGGGCTTGACGTGGCACCTCACCAGCGACAAACAAAGAGGTAGATAACGAGTCCAATGACTCAATGGAACCCTAAAACAGTACACAGAGGCAAAAAAGAAAGAAAAAAAGAAAATCTCCAAACCCTTTTTAAAATCAAAGGTTTCTGTTGATTACATAGAAAGAAAAAAAAAATCAAGATCGATAAAGTAGTAAAATTGAAGAGAGAGAATGAGAGACATTAGATGAGAAATCGGATGATTTTTCGGCGTTTGCGAGCCGGATTTTTCCATGAGATCTTGATCCTGGAAAACATATACTCTGAAGGGGTAGATTGTAAATCTTCAAAAAAATTATATGAAGAAGCAGAAGATTTATGAAGAGAGATGAGTTTTTTTGCAGAAGTCAGAAGCATAGGAAGGATGATGTTGATGAGTTTGAGAGAGAGAGAGAGAGGATGGAAAGAAGTGGTGAGGGGAAAAGCGTGTGTGGGGGGATAGTTATATACCAGCGCAGGCATTGAGAGGAATGATAGTGTGACCTATGAGTTTGTAGAAACTTTGTACATCCATGATACTTTTAAGTCTGGCTTATTTTAGCCTAAAAATTTAAGCATTTTTACTTTTTTGAGTTACAAAAGTTACTATTTGTTTTGGGCTAATAAGTGACTCATACGGCATTTTAAGCCAAAATAAATCAAAAAAGCTTTTTGCTTTTCTTCTTAATGAGTCAAAAAGTAAAAAATATGTTTAACTTTTTAGACCAAAATAAGTCTTAATAGGGTCTTCCAACAACTAAAGTGGGGTGGGAACTGGGTCCCTATAGTGCCTTTGGGCAAGGCACTACAGTGTGTAGTGCTTAATTTGGGTCGTCTGTTAGGCAATTAATGGTTAAGATAAATATTTTACATGTAAGATAAGTATTCTACACGTAAGATAACATTTGAAATTTAAGCCATTGAAAATATTTTTAGACGGTTCAGATTAGACACTACATAGTGTAGTGCAGGAAACCTCGTTTTCAGGTGCGGCTAGGTAGGTTCTGAGAAAATTTTATGAATTTACAGTGTCTACCTTAATTGGTCACGTTCTAGTACTCAAGGGGAACCTGGGGGTGCTATGCATCACCATGCACAGCACCATGCTGTGCAGACCCATGGCACCACCGTGCTGGTATTTTTTCGACGATCGGAGATGTTCACCGCGTAGACCTCATCGAGTACTACAAGTGTGCCAAAAATAAACTTGATCGGATATATTTAGTGCCTCATCGGAAAACAAATAACATGAAAAAGTGGTTTTGATCCAGTGTTTGTGTTCATTTGTGTTCCATTTGTTTTCAAAGTATTTGTGTTCCGACAACGTACTTAAAGATATCCGATCGAGTTGATTTTTTGAATACTTGTAATACTCGACAAGGTCTACACGGTGAACGTCTGCGATCATCGAAAAGGTGCCGGCACAGCCGCGCCATGGATGCATGGGATGCACATCACCCCCCTCAATCCAATCCTACTCAAGGACAAAAAGGTTCTGGGTCGGAGCTAATAGAACAAAAATTGATATCCTTTGTAGTAATCCAACTCAACATATTAACATCCTATCCTTGATGCTTTTTTTTTTCAGTTTAAAAAAAAAGTGTTGGGAATTGGGGTGCTTTTGGGCACTGCAATGTGTAGTGATCAATCTGCATTGTCTATTTAGCAATCAATAATCTAGATAAGTATTCTAGTACATGTAGAATAATTTTTGCAATCTGAACTAGTGAAAAACACTTTTGGTCGATTCAGATTGGGCATTATACGGTGTAGTGCCTTTTGGGTGCTATAGAAACCCCGTTTTCATGTGGGGTTTTGGGTCCAAGCTAAAAGAACATCACCGATATCATTTGTAGTGCCTTTTGGTCGATTCAGATTGGGCATTATACGGTGTAGTGCCTTTTGGGTGCTATAGAAACCCCGTTTTCATGTGGGGTTTTGGGTCCAAGCTAAAAGAACATCACCGATATCATTTGTAGTAATCTAACTCAGCTAACATATTAACATTCTATCGTCTAGAAAGAAAAAAAAATTGATCGAGGTCTGAAGTGAAAAATCTATGAGAGATCCTTCACTAATTTTGTGCACTAGTAAATTTTGATGAACTGATTTTTGATCCGTTTTTGAAGTACAAAATCAAAGAGGAATTTTATATATCCAAGTTTATGCAATAGTTTTTTTCCGTTGTAGTTCTTACAAAGACGCACAGATATTAAACTCTATCAAAAATGGATTTGAAATATGTGAGCTAAATCAGCATAGGATAATACATCGAAAACAAGTGTTCATTCGGACTAGGATTAAAAATGGATTTAAAATTTCTCATTCGACGGTATTCGACTATTTCGCATTTCAGTTCTATATATACTAAGGGGGTGTTCCGCTAAGGGTGTTTTTTAGAATAGACTGATTTTTTTACGATTTTTTATATGTTTTGTGAGAGAATGACTTGTCTCATTTTTTGAAAAAAAAATTGTTCTTTGTTAGTAGAACACCCCTTAAATGATGGAATTGTCTAGTAGAGAGCTGTCGCTCTTGCTACAATTTGAAAAAACCTTACTATTACATTGAAAAAATATATATATCATCAAATTAGATCCGGGGGAGGTGCTGTGCAATCCTCGACCGTCCGATCGTGTTTTGGACGGCCCGGATGTGTTTTGTTTTTTCACTAGTAAAAATAAATCTAAATTAAATTAAAATTGCCGAACGCATCCGGACCGTACAAAACACAATCGGATGGCCGAGGAGCGCAAAACACGGTGCAAAGCACTCGGGTGCACAGTACCCACCCCTGGTCCCAAATTATAACACCCCGCCCTTCGTCCATATATATAACCCATCTCTACTACGTAAAAATCCTGACTCCGTCCCTTGTCATTTGTCAGAAGACGGAGAGTTGTACGTTGATGCTACGTATACACCCTAATAAACGAATCCCCAAAGACGGGAAGTATAGATTCAAACAGTATGTATAGTCTTCAAACGATCTTCTTTTGGGTCTATTCTTCGCAAGTGGGATTCAACGGTGAATTCCCAGTTCTAGTAATGCCTAGAGAGATAGAAGTACGACAACATAATTGATAAATAATTTTTACATTATGTTTTCTGTTAGTACACTCTAAATTGGAGTCTCCGGATTGGGTAAGGACACGTGGTGCCCAGCACCCACTCCGAGCTGTCCAAACACGTTTTGGACGACTCAGATTTGATAGAGTAAATTTGTTTCCAAAATTTACAAAAATGCCACCTTCAAATCTAAGTCATTCAAAACGTGTTTGGACGGCTCGGATTGGGCGTCGGGCACCACGTGTCCCTACCCAATCCGCACCCAAAATTTTCTCAAATTGGAGTATCTTTCAATATGCTTAAATAGTACTTATTTTCGTACTCCCTCCGTCACTTTTTAAATGATACATTTGTGAAACATTTTTGTAGCTGTTAAAAAATACACTTCCGTAGCATGTATTTAAATTTTTTTTGGTACCTAATTAAAGTACTCAATGAGCACTTTAATTTGGTATAAAAAATTAAAAAATTATATAAAGAAACGTGTTATTTAGAGATTTGAAATTACACGTATTCGTATTACAATTTTAACGTACATGACAAAATTTAAAGATTCACTTAAAAAGGGATGGAGGGAGTACAATTTTAACGTACATGACAAAATTTAAAGTGTATTCGCAACAACAGCAGTGAAAAACGGAAAATCCAGGGTACCGACCCTGATTTCCGTACCGACCGAATTGACCGGGTGAATGGGCCGACTGTTCGACTTGGGACCCACAAGGGGTCCTCACACGTGATCGATCCAAATTTTGACCAAAACGGTTCGTGATTTTGGATTTTATACATTTGTAACTATAGCGTACCCTTTTTTTTTTTTTAATTATTAAGTCGTGATTTCTATCTAGTCATTCTAATGCTAACTGTCACATTGAAGAAGATTAATTTACTGTGTATTTTTCCACATTTCAATTTAATGTGTTACAACCAACTTTTCAGCATATGTAATTACTCTCTCCAAAACATTTTAACCAAAATGCTGATCTCAGGAAAAACATGTTAAAAAATCCGAAATGGGATAGTGTGTCGCGACGCGAATGTGAATGGTTTGTTTCCTTTTCGTATATACTTTCCAATTTGTCCCGAGATCGTGTAGCTAGCATGGGGTGGAACGTTTTGTAGTCAAGTACGCCGTGACAGTAGAGGATCCAATTTTCTAGTTGGACGTTTGACTTCAATGTCTCATCATCCCCCCAAACTTTCAAAATTATCAATTGCACTCCTGAACTATTGTTCCGTTATCAATTACACTCATACAGTCTCAATCCGTCACTTTGCTAACGGAAAATGCTGAGGTGGACACTAACGGAGAGATAAAACGTTAGAATTAAAAAAAAATGCAAATTTGAAAAAGAAAAAAAAAAACTAAAAAATCTCTCTCTCCTCCATTGCCTCCCCTCTTCTCTCTCCTCCCTACCCACCGCCTCTCCTCGGTCTATGACAACCACACCCATTTCCGGTGTCGTTTATGGCGCCATAATCGTTGTTCTCTCTAGAATTCCAGAGGCTTTCCCACCTCATCCCCTTCTTCCAAAAACCAAACTTGGATCGGATTATTCACCATTGCTCCGGCCATTTCAGTTTGGTTCCCTCATGATATTGATCGCTTCTCTGTTTTTACTGGCTCCTGTTATTAGTCATCTCAATCCACAACCCATCGTACTGCCATCATGAGCCGCCGACTAGCCCATTCGGCTCACTTACTCCGTCCGAGTTCTACGAATGCCACTCAGTTGTCGTCGTCCACGGCTTCACCAGCGAGGCCAGTTAGTTCCTCTAGCTCGCCACCGTTCTTTTGGCCAAATCGGGATTCGCCACGTGCACAATCGACCACCAAAGCTACAGCTTCTCAGACGGCTTATCTAACCACATCTCCGACGTCAACCCCGTCGTCAACGACTGCGTCATGGTCTCCAACTCGTTATGCTCGTCGCTACCTTCGTTTCTCTGCGGGGAGTCCCTCGGAAGCATGATCGTTCTTTTGATGGGATTGTGCTTAACGGCGTGATGTGTGGGTAGGGAGGAGAGAGAAGGGAGGAGGCAAGGGAGGAGAGAGAGAGATTTTTTAGTTTTCTTTTTATCTTTTCAGATCTACATTTTTTTTTCTTCAAATTCTGACGTTTTATCTCTCTGTTAGTGCCACCTCAGCATGTTCCATTAGCAAAGTGACGGATTGAGACGGTAGGAGTGTAATTGATAACGGAACAATAGTTCAGGAGTGCAATTGATAATTTTGAAAGTTTGGGGGGTGATGAGACATTAAAGTCAAAGTATGGGGGGGGTTTTCAATTTTTCCCTGGACGTTTATATATCTTGGGTGGATAACTTAGGAAAAAATAAATGAATTATGCGGCGCGTTGCGATTAAATTAAGAATTCTATTAAAAGCCGAGCGGAGACCATTGGATATCCACGTAGGTAGTCATTTCTTCTGTTTTGTTTGGAAAAATCCACTACGCAGATATCCAACGTCTTTCTTTTTATCTCTCCTCGTTGATCAGGAATTACGCTAAACGCCGTTTGAGATCCCCTGTTCCGGAAAAATGGTGTTTCTCTGTGTCGAAGTGTTTTGGATCGTTGGATTGTATGTGTTTTGATTTTTGTTTTAAAATTTTCATGTGATCCAATAGTCGGAAATGTACTAGAATAAAGGAATAGAGGATTTTTGGATTTGATTCCACTAAACGCCTGGTTAGTTACGGTAGGTGTGCGTAGATTTGTTGTTGATGTAACATTTAATTGTTCTCATAGGACAAAAACTAAGCAAATCAAAACTTTAAAATTGTTTAGGAGTCATCGAAACCACTAAAGATACGTACAAGGTAGGTAGCTGTGACTGTATGGTTATTATATTGATACTTTCTGATTCTGTAATATTTGAAAATGAATCTCCTTCATGTAGGGATGTACATGGTCGCATTGGTGTGGTTCTCTAGAAATTTAATAAGTGGATCATTCCCAACGGTGCGTTCATGTGTAGAAGTACTTGTCCACAGAGAAATCGCAGTATCGGACCAGTTTTGTTCGGTTCCGACGTCCATTATCAGTGGGTTCCATTAGTGCTTCACATTGTCTGAATCGGCTCTCGAGTGCATCGCCAGAGTGAATGACGGTAGGTGTGAATGGCTAGGAAAATCTCGCTACCGACTTTTGATGGGATTTTGAATACTGGTTTTATGGAATATTTATAGAAATATACCACAATGTTTCACGGCTTATTTTATAGGGATTATTACCTCTAGGTCTAGAAAAAAGATGTTTAATTACCAATAAGGTAAGTCATTTTTTTTAATTACCATTAAGGTAAGTCACTCGTTTTTAGAGTTTAGGTTTAGGTCGCACTTTCCTATTATAGTTTTTTTTAGTAGGGTTTTAGTGGTTTAGACACTTTTAGAGTACCCTAATTATTTTAGGTTTTCATTTTAGTAGGGTACCCTAGATTTTAGGCACTTTCATGGGGTACCCTAGTGGGTACCCTAAGATTTTAGGCACTTTCAAAGGGTACCCTAGATTTTAGGCACTTTCATAAGGTACCCTAGTTGTAGGCTAGGGTACCCTAGTCATAGGGGTACCCTAGAGTTTAGGTTTATGGTGCACTTTCCTATTATAGGGTTTTAGTGGTTTAGGCATTTTTATAGAGTACCCTAGGATTTTAGGCACTTTCATGGGGTACCCTAGTGGGATAAATTAGGATACCCTACGATTTTAGGCACTTTCATAGGGTACCTAGTCGTAGGGTACCCCAATTGTAATTTTGTACCCTAGGATTTTAGGCACTTTCAAAGAAAAACTTTTGTTTATTCCTAGTCGTAGGGTACCCTAGGATTTTAGGCACTTTCAATGTTGTTGGTGACTTGGTGTTGTTTATTAAAACTTAAAAGTACTTAATTTGTTCCAAAAGTTACATTGTAGGGTACCCTAGTCATAAGGGTACCCTAGTCGTAGGGTACCCTAGAGTTTAAGTTTATGGTGCACTTTTCTATTATAGGGTTTAGTGGTTTAGGCACTTTCATAGGGTACCCGAGGATTTTAGGCATTTTCATAGGGTACCCTATGATTTAGGCATTTTTATACGGCTTGGGGAATTGATGGGAATTTTTCAGAGTTGAGCTTGCCCTGATAGTAATTATGGGATCCAAGTGTCACCTGATGGTAAATGTCCCTATTTTATAAGTTGGCATAAATACTTAGAAATTTCATGATTTTGATATAATAAAATCATGGAATATATGCAGAAAAATATCATAAAATTCACGGTATTTTTGTATGTAGTGTTTGCTTGAAGTTTTGTCGGAGTTTCATTGTGTTGGTGAATGTCGATTTCATGGATGATTTGCGGGAAAATAAAAATCATGAAATAGGTGGTATATTAGAATATGTAATTTGGGCAGAAATAATCAGAAATTTCATGAATACGATGAACTAAAAAAAATTATGGAATATTTGCAGGACTATCTATTCTAATATATAAAAGGGGAGCAGTCTTTTGGTGTGGACCAGGTTTTTTTGATTTCACGAGTTATTGAGGCTGGCTCACATTTTTCATTCCCAAACTGTCACACAAAAAACAAAAAATTTACACTTTTACTTGACCTTTTAAACAAGTATAAAGTAGTTTTGCAGTTACTCAACCACTCAAGTATAGCTGCCAATGATCCAGTAAAAGATGGTAAGAGATAGGAGTAATCTTCCACAAAATACAAAAAACTTCATCGAAAATTCGTATATTTTCCCCTCTCTCAATCCCTGCCACCAGGGCCGGCTCAAGGGTTTCGAATACCCTAGACCTAATCTAAAATATGTGCCCTAAATTTTTTTTCCAGCGACAATCACATGTGAAAGTAAAAACCATATAAAGTTCTACTAATTATTACATAAGAGCACAATGGGCCAAAAACAGCTTCGAAGTAAATTGTGCAAGTTAAAAAAAAAATGTAAAAATGTTCCTTAGATAATTTATTTCGCTGAAATTCAGTAGAAAGTAGGAAATATACCTTATAACTTCATCTTTAGGAACATAATTTTGCTCTACAAGCCAAGTTCTATGATGCTCGAGCTCGGCTCGCTAAAAAAATACTTGAGCTCGAACTCTCATTGGTATATATGTGAACCATTCTTTTTTCTTATAAAGCTACCACCACTCCACTTACTTTCATATCAGCCCCTAAATAAATAAAAAAATTCTTACTTGACTGCCTCATAAATTTTTTTGTTTGGGCTAACCTTGAAAAAGACTTCTACTCAAGTCTAACGCTAAAATTTATGGGAGTACCCTAATTTTGGGGATTTTGGGAGTGCCCTAGGCCCAAGCCTTTGTAGACACCCCGATTTTGGGAGGGACGTCCACAGCCTTGTAGGCCCTGGGCCGGCCTTGCCTGCCACTGAAGTTTAAATCTTAGATTGTGTTAAAAAAATATTTTTTGTATTAATCCCGTGTGATAAAAAAAAAACCGCCCCACCTTATGTTTTGTTTCAAAAAAATTAAATTCTATCTTTGTAGATTACTTCCACCTTTTGTTATGTTGGTCTCCTTCAATTTATATTCTTTTTTCTATATAGCTTATTTATCCAAAAAAAAAAAAGGGGTATGCAATGCACACACGATCAAACGATATGCCGGGTATTTTTGTGCACGTTTTTTTGTCAAAGTTCGATTTACACACGCATTGTGTATGCCCGGCCTCTAGTATCATGAAAATCAGATGAACATGATAAATTTATTACATATCGGGTGATGTCTGAACTACTCCTACATTAGTAAACATGATAAATTTATAACCTTAAGTAGAACAGATGTCGACAAACATATATAGAATAATATTTTATTTTTTTAAAGGAAAATGAGCTTTGAGTAAATAAGGGCATTTTGTGTCGTTTAACCAATTTGAGGAGCAATTGGTGGTTAGATCATGCGGTAGAGTTCTTGGATGTCTCATACTGCATCTTGGAATCGAGTCTCATTCCACTCTCCCACATGTAATAGATTAGGAATAATGAATGACAAAAAAAAAAACAATTTGAGTATTGGAACAAATGGTATTCAAATTCATTAGGACGGAGACTTCAATATGATTCCCAAATAGGATGGCTATTTAATTCTCTCGACGGCGCCTTTAATTGAGAACCAATAATTGAATCAAAATTAATGGTTCTTACAATACATGCGTGAAATAATTATCAACTACTTTGTACTCTAAAAATTAATTATCAACTGTACTACTTTGTACTCTGAAAAATAAATCACAATTAAATTAAAATTGCCGAACGCATCCGGACCGTCCAAAACACAATCAGATGGGCGAGGAGTGCTTAGCACCCAGGTGCACAACACCCACCCCTGGTCCCAAATTATAACACCCCGCCCTTCCTCCATATATATAACCCGCCTCCACTACGTAAAAATCCTGACTCCGTCCCTTGTCGTAGGACGTAGAGTTATACGTTGATGCTACGTATATACCCTAATAAATGAATCCCCAAAGACTCCCTCCGTCACTTTTTAAATGATATCTTTGTGAAACATGTATTTTTTGTAGCTGTTAAAAAATACACTTTCGTAGCATGTATTTAAAAATTTTTTTGTGCCAAATTAAAGTACTCAATGGACACTTCAATTTGGTATAAAAAATTTTAAAAATTATATAAAGAAACATATTTTTTAGGGGTTTGAAATTACACGTATTCCGACAATGATCACTTAAAAGTTAAAACGAGATGGAGGGAGTACAATTTTAATGTACATGACAAAATTTAAAGTGTATTCGCAACAACAACAGTGAAAAAATTATTAGATGCCTTTATACATTTATAACTATACATATGCGTACCCTTTTCTTTTTAATTATGTAAGTCGTGCAATAATTTGTGGGTGTAGTACTATCTAGTCATGCTAAAGATAACGGTCACATTAAAGAAGATTCATTTACTGTGTATTTCACCCCATTTCAATTTAGGGGTGATTTGGCTAAAAAGAAAAAATTGATTTTTTTAGTTTTTTTCATTTATTCTTTATTCAAAAAAATTTGCATTTGTTAGTTTTGCGTCAAGATTTTGTGGTTTCTGGATTTATTTCGTCGAGACGAATCCAAAGAGTATAAAATTATGGTCAAAAGTAATAGTTTTTTTAATAAAGCCGAAAATAAACTAGTTTTTTGAATTATTTTTTCGTCTTTATTCACAAAACTTTAAGTTTGGCTAATAATTTTATACTTTTTAGATTCCTCTCGTCCAGACAAGCCAAGATGCTGATATGAGGAAAAACATATTAAAAAATCCGAAATTAGATAGCGTGTCGCGAAGCGAATGTGAATGGTTTCTCGTTTCCTTTTCGTATATACTTTCCAATTTGTCCCGAGATCGTGTAGCTAGCATGGGGTGGCACGTTTTGTGGTCAAGTACGCCGTGACAGTAGAGGATCCAATTTTCTAGTTGGACGTTTATATATCTTGGGTGCATAACCTAGGGAAAAATAAATGAATTATGCGGCGCATTGCAATTAAATTAAGAATTCTATCAAAAGCCGAGCGGAGAGTACCGTTGGATATCCACGTAGGTAGTTATTTCTTCTGTTTTGTATGGAAAAATTCACTACGCAGATATCCAACTTCTTTCTTTTTATCTCTCCTCGTTGATGAGGAATTAAGTTGAACACCGTCTGAGATCCCCTGTTCCGGAAAAAATGGTGTTTAATTCTCTTTGTCGAAGTGTTTTGAATCGTTAGATTGTATGTGTTTTGATTTTTGTTTTAAAATTTTAATGTGATCTAATGGCCGAAAATGTACCGGAACAGAGGAATAGAAGATTTTTAGAACAGAGGATTTGATTCCGCTAAACGCCTAGTTTAGTTACAGTAGGTGTGCATAGATTTGTTGTTGGTGTAACATTAAATTGTTCTGGTGAGACAAAAATTAAGCAAATCAAAACTTTAGGGAGTCATCGAAACCACTAAAGATACGTACAAGGTTGGTAGCTGTAACTGTATGGAGGATTTATTATTTTGATACCTTCTGATTCTGTAATATTTGAAAATCAAATCTCATTCATGTAGGGGTGTACACGGTCACATTGGCGTGGTTCTCTTTAAATTAAGTAATTGGATCATTTCGAACGGTACGTTCTAGCTTGAAAATCTAACCAATATATGTGTAGAAGTATTTGTCCACAGATAAATCGCAGTATCGGACCGGTTTTGTTCGGTTCCGACCTCCATTATCAGTGGGTTCCATTAGTGCATGCTTCAAATCCTGATCGGCTCTCGAGTGCATTGCCAGAGTGAATGACGGTAGGTGTGTGTGAATGGCAAGGGAAATTTTGTTACGGACTTTTGATGGGATTTTGAATGTTGGTTTTATGGAATATTTATAGAAATATACCCTGATGTTTCATGGCTTATTTGTATAAGTTGGAATAAATAGTCAGAAATTTCATGAATTTCATATATTAAAATCATGAATATTTGCAGAAAAATATCATAAAATTCATGGTATTTTTGTATGTATTGTTTGCTTGAATTTTTGTCGGAGTTTCGCCGTATTGGTGAATGTTGATTTCATGGATGATTTGCGGAAGGAAAAAAATCATGAAATAGGTGGTGTATTAGAATATATAATTTGGGCGGAAACAGTCACAAATTTCATGATATGATGAACTAAAAAAAGTTATGGAATATTTGCAGAACTATATCATGAAAAGCAGATGAACATGGTAAATTAATTAATTACATATCGTGCGATGTCTGAACTAGATTAATAAACATGGGTACTTTGCACGCACTCCTCAATCATCCGATCGTATTCTGGACAGTCCGGATATGTTTTGATATTTTAACGGTAAAAATAAATTAAATTCGAATCTCAATCACATTTACGGCCCGTTTGGATGGAGTGTTATAGGGGGCCGGCCATAAATATGGAGGGTGTTATTTATGCTCAGACCCACACATATAGAATGGTTTGCCAACAAAAAATGCAGGGGTGTTATTTATCACCCAGAGTAAATAACACCCCTGCAGGGGTGTTATTTATGGTCATAAATATGACCCCTAATACCCCCACTAAAATTACCCAATTAATACCCCCCAACTTACCCCAATTTTGCTACTGTTTGCTGCTAGTGTAATTTGGGGTTTTTTTTTTTTTTTGGCTTTGCAATATTCTTCAGATAAAAAAATAAAGTACTTTCGCACATAGTTTTTTTTTCCACCAAATTAAACTACTAATATAGATCTTTAATTCGATACAAAAAACATAACAAAATTAAATACTTTAGTATTTGAAAAATTGTGGTCCGAAAAATACACATTTGTTTAGATCTTTACGTTTTACACCACTAGAGTTGTAAAGTTCTTAAAAAAAAAGTAAATATCTAAATTAATTTTAATAATAAAAAAATTAATATAAAAATTAATTACAATTAAATCTTATAGCTTAATTAGTTATTGAGTTTCAATAATTAATAAAAATTAATTACAATTAAATCTTATAGCTTAATTAGTTATTGAGTTTCAATAATTAATTAATTAATTAATTAATGGATTTATCTAATTAAAAAAACACATAACTAATACGAATATGCACACAAGGGCAAAATAGTCCTTTGACTGCTTTTTATATCATCCACCCAAACTTAATCCCCCCTCCATAAATGTCACATCACTGTGAGGCCACTCTCCATATATTATACCCCCTACTATCTTATACTGCCTCCATTTTTACCCCCCTAAAAATAATTCGGCATCCAATCGGGCCACGGTTACTAATAGTAGTAATTTTTTATAGGAAAATGAGCTTTGAGTAAATAAGGGCATTTTGTGTCATTTAACCAATTTGAGGATTGGAACATAAGTATTCAAATCCATTAGGATGGAGACTTCAGTATGATTATGGCTATTTAATTCTCTCGTGGCGTCTTTAATTGAGAACCAATAACTGAATCAAAATTAATGGTTCTTATTTTTTTCAGAACTATAACCAGACCAACGAACCGTAAAACGGACTTGGGGTTGCTGTTGTGCAGCCCCCTGCACAGCAGCGTGCTGTGCACCCCATGGCGCGGCCGCCCCGAAATTTTTCCAATGATCGAAGACGTTCACTGCGTAGATCTCGTCGAGTACTACAAGTGTACCAAAAATCAACTTGATCGAATATCGTTAAGTGTCTCATCGGAACACAAATACCTGGAAAAAAAATGAAACACAAATGACCACAAACACTGGAACAAAATCACTGAACCTATATTTTTTCAAGTTATTTGTGTTCTGATGAGGCACTTAACCATAGCCGATCGAGTTGATTTTTGGTACACTTGTAGTACTCGACGAGCTCTATGCGGTGAACGTCTCCGATCATCGGAAAAATTTTGGCGCGGCCGCGCCATTGGGTGCACAGCACGCTGCTGTGCAGGGGGCTGCACAGTAGCAACCCCAAGTCCCCGTAAAACTTGACCAAATATAAAACGGTGGCCAATACAGGCGCAAAATAATTATCAACTACTTTGTACTCTGAATTATTGGAACTCTGTTTTACATAGATGATAGATATAAATTATTTTTCAACAACTGGAAATAATTATCATATTTCTTTTGTTCCTGAGATTTGAGGGTGGGACTTAGATACGATGTTGTGGGCTCCAAAAGTCCATTATTTCTTCTTTTCTTTTTTTACTAAAAGTATAGTCTTAATCTCAATCAAAATGCATCAAGTAGAAGACTCCTCCCTACAAAAGAGAACCAAACAACCACAACGTCAAGAGCTACTCATAAGATTGTTTTGCCATTATTATTTTTCCCTTATGTAGATTAATTCTTAGGGATAAAATAAAAAAATGCATGTCGTAGTCCCAAACAAAATAAACATCTGCTTTGGTAAATTGTCTTTATGAAAAAAAATTCCATTTATTAGTTTTGCATCGATTTTTATGGATTATTGATTCGTCATTACGAGAGGATATGTAAAAAATTATTATGAAAATATTTAAAAAGTTTAATAAAGACAAAAATAATCCCAACTTTTCAAGATTAAATGGATTGTTTTTGTATTTATTTAGAAAACTTTTAGTATAGTTCATAATTTTTTATTCAAACGAACTAATAATCCACAAAAAAATCGAATCAAAACTAACAAATGCAATTTTTTTTTTTTTTTTGCCAAAGCACACAGTTCCTCTCTCTCTCTCTAAATATGTGTGTGTGTGTGTGTGTCAATATATTCAATATCCCACCCATAATCTAGAATTTCTAAATGTCATCCATTTATCCAGGGAATCAAACAAGCTACAGGCAGAGTTTCCACTATAAATACCACGTTCCCTTTTGTTTGAGTTTTTTCTTTCCCCTAAATTATATTTTTGTGATGTATTAAAGAAAAATAATTTGTGAGAAAATATCATAGTAAAAACTCAGCCTTAAGGCCTACGGTTATTTTTCGTATCTTTCACTTTTCCACAAGATCGAATCACAACGGTATTTGTTTAGGGGTTGTTATTTTTTTCATATCGCTTATTGATAAAATTTCGGCCCCTCATAATTCAATTTGATGTATTGAAATATCATTCTTGTGTCCCGTTCCAAATATTATTTCATGGTTTTGAAACACCGTCACGTGGTCTTCCAACTCTTTTATCCACAAAAATAGTTTTGTGTATAAACCTTACAAAAATAATTTTGTAAGGTTTATACATCGTACTTAAGTGGTGGAAAATGGTATTGAAAGACTATGTGGCGGTACCCCAAAACCATGAAAAATTACTCGTCCGTTTCTTGCATTCAAGATAGAAAATCACCTTCACTAAAATATTGGATTTCTTTATTTTTTTACTAGTACTATCGTACGAAAAGATAAGAATCAAGTAATCAAGTAAAAGATTTCGTAAAAAATGTGTGTATTCCTAACCGTTCATTCATTCAATTGCGATAAGGCCTTTACTTGATACGGCCAAAGATACCATCAATTTTGTTCAATATAATTATCATGATGATTAGACATCATTAGATGGCAGTAATCACGATTAGATGGCACTAATCCTGATTAGATGGCAGTATTAGACGGCAGATCTTCCATTGGCGGCAGGGACTTGGCGGGTGACACATTTTTACGGAAGTCCACTAATAATTTTTGCATGTTTTTCGTGAAAAAAAAAATATGAAGGGAAAACATACCTAGAAATTAATCACTTTTTGTCTTATCTATTTTTTTTTTTTTTTGGTTAAAAAAACTGAAGACTTAGTTCAACTGGCTCGTGGTCTTTAAACGAAAGTTATTGAGATGTTATTTATATCATCCATTACTGTATTAATAGAAGCCCAAAAATTGTTTTGTGGAACCGGGGGTGGCGTGTGACGCCACACCCTCCCCCGATATACGTCCGCCTCTGGTTAAACTAATTTAGTAAATTTGTCATCATATTCGTTGTCACCGTCACCAAACTTCCACGAAGAAATTGATATCGTGGTCAAAATTGTTGGTAAATATAACCCCGAGTGCTACTAGAATAATCGCAAGACTTAAAACTGAGATTTGTCCCACAGATATTTCATTTGGTAACGTAATGTTACATTTGATTTGAACACTAGAAATGATGATATGCGTACAGACTCTCTGCGCGGAGTCTCACACAAATAATCCAAGCCATTCGGTAATTTTATAAAATAGATTTTCAAGTCATTCTTTTAAGAAATCAACTTTTCTAACTTTTCTTTAGAATTCCGGAATGGAAAAATAAAAAAAATTACTGCATCCGTTCCAATTTGTCTGTCCATTTTCGACATGTGTGCCGCTTACAAAATTGTCTGTATCTCACAATTTATGATGTTTTTTAAATAATTTTAAAATTTCATTCTAATAGATCTATTAAATAAGATCCATATTGCACAAATAGAATATTATAAATTGAAAAATATAGACAATTTTTTTAGAGCTCTATAATAGTGAATGTGGACTATTAATATGGAATGAATGAGTAGATTAATCTCTTACAGTTATCCGATTGAATTGATTTTTTATAGGACCACTCAAAAAATTAAGTATTTTTAAATTAGAGAACATTCTTGAATCATATGAGTGAAACTTCAAAGTGAATCCCACGTAATCATCCATCCACAAAGGGCCCGTACACGTACACAGTAGCGGACCCAGGATTAGGAATTTGACATGTCTTGTGAGGCTCTTCGGTAATTTTACAAAAAAATTCAAAAGTGTATTAAAAATAAAAAGAAAATTGAGAGGAATACAGGGGCCAAACTCCCTGTCCCGTCTATCCGAGCCGTCCATCCAAATAATCAACGGCTCAAACTCCATCTCATCACAGACAAATCTGAGCTATCCATGTTCATCTGCGAATCTGTGTCGTCGATTGCTCGGATAGACTGCTCGGATGAACGAGACAGGTAATTGGAACATGATTTTTGGGACAACAAATCCCCGATGAAGCCAAACACCCCTCGCAACCCCAAGTCCGCCTGTTTGTACATAGCATTTCTGTTTAAATTTGGAGTGCAACCACCTATCTGCTCTTAATTTATTGAAATTAACGTATGACGGAAAAAAAATTCATTGAAAAAGGGATCTTCAGAAAAGTAATCCGAATGGATTCTTTCGTTGGCGGCAGCCCTATCACAGTGGATGAAAGACCGGCCACTGACAGAACCAACATAACCCCTTTGTTGGTTATGCTGCATTTGCATTTGTTGATAACTGCTCGCCATTACCATCTGCAGCATTGCAACTTCATCTTCTTCGGAGGAATTTTCGTCGAAATCTCCCCGCAATACCCTTTTGCTTAAGTTTCTCATGATATTAGTTTGGAAAGGAAAATCTATATGGCAAATGAGAATGGTGTGACAAATATAGTAGTTTAATTGTGTATTTATAGAAAATTTTGGGTAGAATATTACATGAGAAAGTTAGATGAGAAAATATCCGGGTAGAATGGTGGTTGAAACAGTGGAGGACAAAATATGTAATAAAAAAAACGTAATTAAAAAATAATTCGGGATGGGGGTTAAAAAACGGGGTTGAAAATAACGTACATGGTTGAATTGGGGTTGAAAGCGTAATTAAAAGTGAGGTGGTGGGGAAAGTTTGTTAAATTTGGAACTGTTTGGTTCTAAAATAGAACCAAGCACTGGAGACTGAGTTCTATTTTAGCACCAAAAATCACTTTTTGGTGCCAAAATATAGCAATGGCTATAGCCATTTTGACAATTGCATATTTGCATTGGCTTTGCTTTTAAAGTAAGTTTGTTTTTTTCTAACCTTTGTTTTATCTTTTGTTTGTTTTTGTCTAATCTGCATACAGAAGAACTTTTCTACAAATTTAAACAAATCTTTACGCAGTTCTAACCTAGAGTATTTCATAATCGGAAAATGCTATAATACACTCTTATTTGAAAGTGTAACAATGAGCCATTTTAAGAGCATCCTCAATAGTATGATCAAAATTGGATAACAGAAGTTGGTACATTAGTTTTTCGTTATCCATTTAATTAGATATTAATTAGTAATATCAAGTTCCACATTTATATTGTTTGTCTATAATAAAAAAAAATGACCCCTCTATCACTTTCTCAAACTTAGATAACTAAAAACTTGTCACGTGAGTACAAAATAGTACTATTTTAAAAAATTAGTTTTTTGAAAACTTTAATAAATAAAAAAAAAACAAAACAGTTTTTAAAAAAAGCAGCTTTGAAAAAAAAAGTATCATTTTGCATAGAAATTCACAACATTTGTATAACGATTCATGTATCATTTTCATAGATATGGATAATATTTGTCTAACAAATTCATAACATCAAGGTAAAAAAAAAGGGAGAATTGCTATAAGGTCTACTATAGCTATTTCCTAACACTTCTAGCCCACCTAATATTATCCTAACACATCCAGTCCACTTACACGTACCAATTACAAGAATACCCCTCGCTTCTTAGGCTACCCTAAGATCCTAGGGTATCCTAAAACCCTAGGGTACCCTACCCTAAGAAGAAGTGCCTAAAATCCTAGTTGAAGAGGAAGTGCCTAAAATCCTAGGGTATCCTATGAAAGTGCCTAAACCACTAAAAACCCTATAATAGGAAAGTGCACCATAAACCTAAACCCTAGGGTACCTTATAAAAGTGTCTAAACCTAAACCCTAGGGTACCCTATGAAAGTGCACAAACCACTAAAAACCCTATAATAGGAAATGACACCCTAAACCTAAACCTTAGGGTACCCTATGAAAGTGTCTAAACCTAAACCATAGGGTACCCTATGAAAGAGCATAAACCACTAAAACCCTATAATAGGAAAGTGCACCCTAAACCTAAACCCTAGGGTACCCTATGAAAATGCCTAAACCTAAACCCTAGGGTATCCTATGAAAGTATATTATGTATTAAATTTAATGTGATGGTACATTTGTCTATTAAAAATGGAGAGTGGACCTTACACCTTAGAAATTGCAAAAAGGTGGATTAGAAGAGTTATGGAACTAAGAGGTGGACTAGACATGTTACAAAAAGTTATAATGGACCTTAGAGTAATTCTTTATAAAAAAAAAACTCATGACATACAAATGCTTTGAATTTATGTTCCGAAAAAATAAATAGATTCATAGACAAACGTTGTGAATTCGAATTCAAAACTGATGTTTTGAAAGTAAATGCAAATTTCATGAATGCAATTCTTTTCTTAATATGTGTGTGTATTATATATGTATATGCACTAAACTTCCTATCCAAACCCTTAAAATCCGGACTTCGTCCACACCTCATAAATTCCGATCGAATTTAGACGATTCAAACCGTCCAATGTGTTTAAAAAGTGTTTTTAAGGGTCCCCGCGAGAAATCAGAAAAAAAATACCAGGAAGGGCTTGATCCGAGAAATTTTTCATAAAACCTGTATATGTTCATTTTTATGAAACTGCTCAGATCAAGCCCTTCCCGGTATTTATTTTTGCTGATTTCTCGTAAGAGGCCCTTAAAAACTCGTTTTAAACACATTGAACAATTTGGATCATCGAGATTTGGTCCGGAACTAGGAGGTGCGGACGAAGTCCGTAACTTAAGGATATGGATAGGAAGTGGACTGATATATATATATATAATTATATAGCCCCTCATAAATCCTGCCCCAGATAGTACAAACTTTAGTCGTTAGATTTTTCTGTTAAGCATTGAACTGAAGTACTAAAATACAAGAGAACCCAGCTGCAGCCAGCATGCAACTTATTATCTCTCTCTCTCTCTCTCTCTCTCTCTCTCTCTCTCAATTATATGGGAAAGGAAGAGGTGGGGTTTGCATTCACATTTGGTGGTGGTGAACATGTACCAAAATATAAAGTTTTTTTATTTTTGATCTGCACAAGGAAATGTTTTAAGTTAAATAAGCCTACCCAACATGAATGAGAACAAAAAGTACACCTTAAATCCAGGTTTTCGACCTAACCATGTAGATTAATAATTATTTTTAGATAAATAATTCGGAGGCATTTGATAAAATATGGGGCACGTTCTCTCAGTTCTAAAACGTTAGGTGTATGCAACCATATTTTAAATATCGAAGTTGTTAAGAATTTGTCACTCGAACCTAAGGGCGGTCGTTGCTGTTTTTGGGCCCTTTCAGGCAGGCTCGGTCCTGTGTTTCGCGAGGCCCCAACCCTATCATCAATTTGAGGCCCTTCATATATATATATATATGTATATATAAAAAAAAAATTATATATAAAAAAATTTTTTCTACGAGAAAGGGACCCAAAATTAGCCCATTTTCGTTGGGTCCACAGGTGGGCCTACCCAGCCCCCCACAGGGTCGGGCCTGCTTTCAGGATCCGTTTTGATAATTGAGACCGTTGATGTTTTAGATCTCGTCAAGAACATCAGCCACACCAAAATTTATGTTAATCGAATAGAGTTTAATCTGTTTCCTAACATATTTGTCTCTAGAAAAATGTGTTTTTATGCTGTGTTGCGATATTTTTAAACCCATTTTTCTGAGATAAATGTGTTCTAAAAACACATTAAACAATATTCGATTAACATGAATTTTAGCATGCCTAGTGTTTTCAACGAGTTTTTAATTATTAACGATTTCGATCATCAAAACCAACCCTAAAAGTGGCCCCAAAAACTCTTCTGACAGGATCCCATTAATATGATAAATATCTTTTCCAGCACAGTTGGGGCCTGGGGGCTCCATACCCTAGTCATGGCCAACAACCTAGTACACAATCAACCTCTCTTTTTCTCTTTTCTTTATCAAGATTCAGGTGCCTTTAACTTTCTTTTGTTTTTTGTTTTTCACATAGGCTAGCTGGTGCTTTCCATTTAACTATAGGGTAGTTAATAAGAAGACAAGCAACATTAATTAAATCTTTAATGGAAGCTGGTAATCTTACTTTAAGATTTTGAAAAATTTGACTAATTACTAGGGTTTTAGCTACAACAAAGAGGCAGGGATAGAACCAGGGGTCTTAATAGGGGCGGTCGCTCCTGCAAGGAAAAAAAAACCTCTAGTTTAAATAGGAAAAAACAATTTCAGAAATTTTCCTATGAATTATATAGGCTCGCCCCTGCGCAGTGAAATTTCTTACTTCGTCTCTGCAAAAAGGTGGGTAAAAAAGGATAAATCAACATTATCCATAAATGACTTGTGAGAGTAGGGATATAAGAGATGGCATTACATTAATTGCATTTCTATATATAAGTCGCAAAGCAAGTGGTGGCTAACTCTGGTAAAGCTCTTGGATGCCCCACACCGCATCCCGGAATCGAGTCTTATTCCCCCCTTCCCCATGTAATAGATTAGGAATGACAAATGACAAAAAATATATACATATATAAGTTGCAAAATAATAATAATAATAATAATAATACAACTGCATTTTCGGAGTTCTTGAAAAAATTGTAAAAATTTAATTAGAAAATTAGCACGAAGTATATATAAGATTCTTGATATATACTGCGAATAAAGTAAAAAGATGAACAACTAACAAATATGCCTTCTATCACTTCAACTTTTTTGTTTTTGTTTTCTTCTCTTCCTCCGATCGTTCAACATCGGTAGCAAGCACAAAATAGTGAGATATATGGGTCGTTCATCAGTACACCTGCTTATGTTAATCGCTATGATTACTTCGCGTGATCTCGTCGATTCTCTGTCGGCTGTTGTCTCATCCAGTGGCGATTATTCGTTATTATGTCTATCGCAACTGAATAGATACTGATAACTGGTTTGACAATCGTTTACTATCTGTCGAGATGTGGCCAAAGCAGGTATTAGGTACGATTCTCCAACCTAATCCTTTGAGAATATTGATTTTTTTAAAAAAATCATCCTAATTAAGTATATATCCTAGGAAAGCTTTGATAGGGTTATTAATTAAAATTAAAACGTACAATCCTTGTTTCGATAATGAGAAACTAACACAAAATTCAATATCACAATTGTGGGGTTGTGTTGGGATTATGGTTATTAGAGCTGTTTTGCATCAAACCATGAGCTGTTTAACATTAATTATTAAAACTTAATTATTAAAACTTAATCTGTACTATATCAATATCTGTTGCAAACTAATAAATGGATGGCTATAGTCTCTGAATCCAAAATTCTATGGGTACTCACCGATTGTGCACATGTGAGTGTCCGGATCTGTACAAATGATTCGGGCTGATCATAAATTTCAAAATAATTTTTCGAGTGGTGTCACCAAAATCGTCCCAACCGAATAAGTGTAACGCCTTAATCCAATCTTGTAAATTTTTGTATTCAAAATTTAGAATCCCGGAAGCGAGATGAATTTTGAAAAAAAAGTTAAACAATCCAATCAAGTACGTACTTATAATTATTTGCTTGAACTGAATTTTTTACAAGGCCACTCGAGAAACAATTTTGAAATTAACGAACGGCTTCAATCATTTAACTGAGACATCTAAGCTGGCCCACACACCAATCTGTGCACAGTTGGTCGGTAAACATAGTTGAACTGAGAATGTACTTTTCCCACCCTGGCTTGGTCGAGAGAAAGATGGGCCCGTGGGCTCAAGATATGGGGTTAGTCCGAAAAGCAATGTTGCCAATCAACTCCAGCCCAAGCCCAATTTAAGGGTTTTTCTCCGTGGACTCTAATTTGTTTAAAATCGAAAATCGAAGGAAAGCCTAAAGTGGTTGAAAAGCACAATCCGTGTGTCTGTGACGGGTTCTTAAGTAGTTGGACTCTCCACTGTCGTGTCTGTGACGGGTTCTTAAGTACCTTCGTTTCGTCGGGCCTGCATTTGCAGTAGGTGCCTTGTGTCTAGGATTTGATAGTGTTGGTTCACTCCTGTATCTTTCGTTGGAATCTGTTTAGCCTTCGGGCTTTGATATGAATGAATTGACTCTTTTCAAAAAAAAAATTTGCCCAATGGAAGAGAATTCCAAACCCAGCCCAAAATTCATGCAGAATAGAATGTTTCCAAGATTTGTCGAGGTAAGTATAAGTTGGCCCAAACACTTAGTTGACTTGGATGTTTGTTTTGTCAACTTTATTTGGGATCAGAATTTTTTTTATTGATAGAAATCTCCGTTTCATAAATTATGTCAAAGTTTATGTTGATCGAATATCGATCAACGATGTCGGCAGAAATTTATCTGTGTTGATGAATTTGATCCAATATGAAAGAGAGAATTTCTCAGATAAATGTGTTATGTTATCACATTAATAATTTCTCAAATAAATGTGTTATGTTATTGCATTAATTGGTATTATACCAATAATTTTTTGACATACTTCATGGTCTCGACGAGATTAAATCATAAATGACTTTGGTCATCCATTAGTTTTCCGTCAGTTGCTAAAATCAACCATGATTTTAGCAAATGAGTTTAACAGGTGCTAAAATCATGATTTTGAAATCAAAAAATGAAGTGGTTCCGTGTATCGTTTTTCGATTTTTTTCGCACCTAATTCAAGTACTCCTCGTGTACTTTAATTCGGTGTGAAAAAAATCGAAAAACAATAAACGGAACCACTTAATTTTGTGATTTGAAATACCTATGATTTTAGCACCTGAACTCATTTGCTAAAATCAAAGCCTATGGAGGGGTGATAAAATAGAGTTGTTTTTCCAACTGATAAAATGTAGTGGTTTTCCTATAGATTTTAGGAGGATTTTATGAAAATCTCATAAAATCACTTTTACATTTTATGTGTGTTGAAATTGGAGTGTCATAAAATTTGAGATTTTATTAAACAAAAATCTGTTGAAGAACGAAGCCCAAAAGAAAAGTCTAATGCACATTCTTAAAAAATTTGTAAAAGCTAGGTTCATCAGCTTGTAGGTAATAGTGTGAACCTATAATTATAAACTTTAGCCATAAAATGTAAAAATTCCTAAATTTAAAAAGAAAAAGGGAAAATAAAGCCTTAAATGTAAAGACACATAGGCATTATTAGGGGTAAGAAAAATAAGTTAAATAACCGTCAAATTGCGAATCCACTCTAAACCAAACTGAATCGTTTGACTCGGATTTTTAGTAATGTAGTTTGATCAAGGTTTTAAAAAATTAAAAATTGTGGTAAATGATTTTGGTCTGTGAATTTAAGTTAACGATTCCGATTCCAAATTGATCCGAACCGTATAATCCATATGTAAATATAATAATAGTAGATACACTAAATAAACTTTTTTCCACAGTCAATTAATTTCTTAATCTAATGCTCAATTCCACCACCTAATCTTTCTCTTCCAAGATTAGTTCCCTTAAACTTCTATATTATGAAATTTATTCGTATAATGTCAATATATGAAACATACACGGTTTGCGTTTAGTCAATTGATTAATTTCCTAATTTTTTTCCTTGGTAACTAATTTCTCAATCTAATACTCTATTCAATAGCCCTATTTCTTCACCAATTACTAGCGTTCTACCCCTTCTTTAGTTAGTTGAAGTTAGTAACTTTTTGTAATTTTAATATAAGCTTTAGTTTAATTTATCTGTGCAATCTTAAATACTTTAAATAATTTATAGAGATGATTCTTTCAATTTCAAGTGAATCGTGGTTCAAAATCAAAACCGCACCGTTTTTTGATGGGTTGGATTGATTTAGTTCTATGAATTTTATGAGTTGGTTTGGTTCTCGATCAAGCCATTGGTTACCTGAACCATACCGAATCAACTAGTGATTTTTCTATAGTAGTTTTGGTTTTTGATTTAGAAAAACTGGCCGGTTCGGTTTCAGTTTCGGTTTCATATGATAAATACACCGAAGACCAAAACCGAACTGCAAGATAATTACGCAACTACTCTTATATATGTATATACACCTCAGTTAGTGTTTCTCAACTATCGCACCTATTCCACTCTCACTCTCTTCCAAACTCTCCCCCTCTCTCAATCTCTCTCTATTGATCTTTTGTTGGCATTTTTAGATATTTTGTCATTAGATATTGAGTGTATTTTGACAAAAGTGAGAAGTTGTATTGATGTAAGCCTAACGACACTTACAATATGGAAATCATTAAAAATATTTTGGACAAAGTCAAACTAATCATTTAACTGATGCAAAACAATAAAATTATAAGGCAATTGATGTCTTTTAACCCCACCCCAGTCCAGACATGGCCTGACGCACATTCTGCAGAAATTTCATATTTCCTAGCAGTCTAAAAAAAAAGCTAACCAAGAAAAAAGACAACAAATACCCAAACGATCATACGAACTCCAACCAAGTATGAAGGCACCAATGAAATCCCAAAACTATAGATCTCACAAAGCTACCATGAGTTGCACCAGCAAAGACATCATACAGGGTAATAAAGCACTGTTGAGATGGATACCATTGTGAAACAACATCATTTGAAAGAATCCGGTCTCTAGACGTAATATTCACCAAAAAATGAAACTAAAAACTCTCTCTAAAAAAAAAAAAAAAAAGGAGAGACAAAACTTCCCCTCTCGCCGCTTTAAGAAGAGAAAAAACCCTAGGGGAGGGAAGGGAGAAGAAAGCAAATGTATGGCTTTTCATTCAAATTCAAAAAATGTCGATCACATGTTTTTAATAAAAATCAAACCAAATTGATTTTACTGATAGTTTTGGTAATAGTTTTGGTTTTAGGGGAGGGATTCATTTTGAGAATGAATAAATAGATGTTATTCGAACCAGGGTTTCATCCTTCCATGTTAAAAATGTCGATCACATGTTTTTTATAAAAAATCAAACCAAATTGATTTTGCCGAACTCTTTGTAGCTGCCAATTTGGGAATCAAATCCTTTGTGTCAGTTTTAGATGCGCATATGTTTCCATACACTTTCAACATTAAATACATGTTAATTTTTTAAACATTAAAATTTTATAACACAATCCAAGGGATCAAAACAGGTTGGGACAGGGAAACGGATGATTTGGTTACAGAGGACTTGGCACCGCCAACTCGGGTACAAATCACTACAAATATACGAAGCTTATTCTTTTCTGGAAGCAGCCATTCCTACGATGGAAATAGCAATTCTTTATTGACGTCTGGACACGTGGCTAACTACTTGTGCTCACCGGCACCAAATTCTCTGTCTCTCTCTCTCTCTCTCTCTCTCTCTCTCTCTCCTTCCTCCTCTCGGACCTCCCCTGTGTGCCGTGTGCGTACTGCGTATCCAACAAAATTCGATACTACCTTCTACCTTCTCTCTCCTCTTCTGTGTGCTAAACCCTCAGAAACATATACCTATACCGACTCTGCATCGTAGACGGCCTTACCTCAGAGATGGGCTGCTCCTCCTCTGTTCCAAGTAATTCCTCCATTCGATCGCTTTCTAGGGTTTTTTTCTTTTTTTACTCATTTGAACAGTTGAATTGGCAAATCGATCCCGATCTTCGTTCAATTACCAATTTCTTATATTATCTCCCTAACTAATCTGAAATTTCTGTATTTTGCTGAAATTTCTATTGAATTTGACTGGTTAGTGTTTCGTATATGCAGGCAAGTCTTCTGGGCTGCCGGGTGGACTTAATTCTGACAATGGTGGAATGGTCGATGCCAAAAATCTAAGAGTGAAGGTAAAAAATGATTGATTGGTTGAATAAATAAACTATTGATTAGGGGATTACTGAGAATTTAGGATTAGCTCAAGCTTAGCTAAATGAAGGGAATATAATTACTTCCGTGTTCGTTCAGTGGCGGACCCAGAAAACTAACGTGGCGGGGCACAAAATGGCACTCACCATTGTCCCATTTCAAGCCTTCCATGACCTTAAAAATTTCGCAAGCAAGCACAATTAAGTATAGGAAATTATGCTTAAAATTCATCACTAAGTAAAATAGTTTATAAGTATAAAGTTACTAATTAAGCATAAGCACATCAATTAAGGTGTTCATCCTTCCATGTATTGTTGACCCGATGAGTTTTTATGTCTGAAACTTTGACAAACTATACATTCTTGAAGTCTAAACTGTTGGGGATGCTGACAACCTTCAGCAAAATTCCATCCGGGGGGTATTTTGTGTTTCAAGCAGGGACAATTTTTGCCATTGGGCCTTTCCTATTTATATTGCAGTTGCATTGTAATTACAGTTACAGCGTTTCAGTGTAAACATGAGAGAAGGGCCAGAAGGCGAGAGAAAACTTTTCTGAGAGAGAAGAGAAAAGACTTGTACTTCATTGATTCTTCGATTATAGTGGACTAGTGTGGCTGCCTTGGTTTTTCCTCGCGTTGAGGTTTTCCACATAAATCGTGTCTTTCCTGTTTCTGTTTTTATGCACTGTTTTCGTTTGCTGTGTGATTTCTGTGACTCTAGTTTCCAAGATCCGTAGGGGCCTTGTGGGTTGAACGTGGAGTTCGATTCCTAACATAAACATCAACGACTAATTACGTCCGTAATTTTATCTTAGCTCACTATACAGATTGCGCCAAAACCCTCCACTTGCTGTTAACAAAATAGCATTGCCAGTGATCTGCTCTTATAGGATAACAACCGTCAGTAGGATAATTGCAAAGGAAAAATTAGTCAGAATGCGAGTGGGGACATGTGTGTTTGAGTCCACCTCTGCATGTTCTGGTGCTGCATGCGTTGAGTATTATCAACTTTTGAAGGAGATGGAGACTTTAGACTTGCTTATGGTTACCAGTTTGCTTAGCTGGGATGTCCTCGTAATTAAATGCTGTTAAAAGGCTGGATGCAAGTGTTTTCCAACTGTTTTTATCATGTGTTATTAATAAGTCAAAATTGGAAATGTGCTCTTTACCTCAATTCATGCTTTGTATGTAGGCTAGGAGGCCATTGAGCTTGTTTGCCTCGCCCTTGTGTCAACAATGATATACAGAAAAAAGTGTAGAATCAGCCGTCAGGTTGCTACAATTTGTGCTATATCTCAAGCTGGTTCAAAATTGTAAAATTTTGTTAATCATGTATACCTTTGACTCTTTACATCATCTTTACTCCAACTAATCTTTTCACCAAGGTGCCCGCATCCACTTTTCAGACACTTTCACAACGTTTAAGTCCCGCATATTCCTATATTTGCTGGACTAGGAGGGCCACAATTCGACATGTTCTACGCTTAACATGCATGCTTGAGTCATTGTAATGCTAAGAGTCTAAGACTAGTAATATGCTACAACATTGTATGACAACGACATTAAATAAACAAGTGAAGAGAAAGATTGTGGCTGGCATGTGGAATTTGAAATGGATATGGGGACAGAGAAGGAAGGATAACAATGGGGATGACCACACTTTGGGGTAATGGAAATAGCCTTAGGCCCCTAGTTGAAGGGGGACAAACATAATATGGTTTAGCCATGTTGACCCAAAAGTAATAACAACATAATAAGGAAAAGTTGTATGACTGTTATTTCAGGAAATATTGGGGAATCACAGGACATATAGACTGAGGTAGCAATGAAAAGCTACATACTTAGACAAGCTGGAATGTTAAATCCTGATTCAAATAGAAGACCTCAAACTTTTGGGAGAAGGCTTGGTGTTGAATTGAATTACATTTTGTTTACCATTCTTTTTGTGTAAATGCACACTTTCTTGATAGTTGTTTAAATGTCTTTTGAAGTTTCTATTACTTTCTTCACCACTTTATTTAAGCAATGGGTTTGTCAAACCTCTGAGAGTGTTCATAGTTTTTATGGGGCGACTTTTGAAATTTATTTTAGTTGTGTTTTGAGTTTAACTGGAAGACTTTGTTTAAATTACACTATGTTAGGGAGGATTTTGCTTCTTTCTAATCTACACCTAGATAGTGCAAAATATTTTACTGAGGATAGGCTCCGGTATAGGTTTGATGTGTCCAATGTAGCAGAAAATGTTAAATGTCATACCCCGTTGCTGTAATACGGAATTAATCTTATTATTTTGTGAATGTCTCGTAGAGCCTAAGATTGTCATTTAGCAAGCAAAGGCCCTACTTTTCCCATAAAAGAGGATTTCTTACATTTATGTTTTTCTTGTAGTTTATAGGTGCCCATGTTGTGGAGGTGTTCTAAGGTAGGGTAAATGAGGATATTTCAAGTCTTTTCTGATTAAGCTATTCGTGTCAATCTCTTTCATATGCACAAGTTGGTTTACCAATTGTAGCTTCCAAAAATGCAGCGAATATCAAGCAATCAGGTGTAAACCATTCACTATATCGCACCGATTCAAGACATCACAATCGAGTGAATCATGAATGTGAAGTAATGACAATGGTTTTTCATTGGGTACAATCCAAAGTCAGCAGCCGCTGAAACACAAGCTAGCCTAGCTCTCATGAGATTCCCTAACAACCCTCTGCAGTAGACACATTTGGAAGTGGATGAAGGCAACTAGTGAGCACTAAGTATGACACTATGAATCTATGATGTACACGGTTACATTTGGATGAAGACCAGGGCGCCAATTTCACAGAGATGGGGCCACGCCTTTCATTCAGAGGTCGCACTAGCCTAGTCTCTTCCTCTCACTGTGACAAACTCTCTTGGATGAGTTAATAAAGAGAAAGGGAAATAAGTATCTCAACAGAGCTCACCATACTCACCAACCTTATCCTTTAGAAGACCTTTGGTTATTTTTACAGCCCAAGTCTAAAGATATTGTGAGGGCTTTAAAATTGAACTTTTGACCATGTTAGTTGACCAAATAGACATCTTGATCACCGACGCATCGTGTTTATTGACCAAACCTCCAAGTTGGTGACCAAACAAGCTTTTCAGTCAACCGGGACTAAAGATCAGACAGAATTTTTGTCAACCGAGTTTTGGTCTGGTGGACCACCGCCGATCAAGTTGATTGACCAAAATTTCGGTCGACTGAACATTGTGGAAGTTTAGCAAGTACACAGATGACACCCTTTCCACTTCAAATTGTCGATAGCCTGCTTTCAAGGTCTTGTGGATGTCCAATTCTCTTTGCTACAACTGAAGCTTCCACTAAGCATCCATGTTGGTGAAGAGACTTCTAAGCATTGCAAGCCTCATCACCATCGTTCCGGATGCGGATGACCTCCTCCGAGTAGTTTTTCCTTGCAGAATTACATCAAGTCATGAAAGTGCTAGCCCATTTTTAATTGTTGAGAGTGTGGGTCGTGGGAATTTTGGGTGTCATTGGACATAAAGCATACTTGATTTAGTGTGAGTGATTATTTTTTTGCATATTCTTTTTGGACCAGACAGTGGCTAATCTTTTGTTTCATCATTATCTACAGCTGGTGCTATTAGGAGATTCTGGTGTAGGGAAAAGTTGCATTGTTCTTCGCTTTGTTCGTGGTCAGTTTGATCCGACATCCAAGGTAAGGACATAAAATCTTTCTCTATGCTGGTTGTGTAACCCTTTTGTGTAGGTGTAATGTTTTTTTTTTTTTTTTTTTTGCCAATAATTTGCTACGTGAGTGTTTATCCCCCATGCCATGTATCCTAGAAGGCAAGTTCATGATAGATTTACTTGCCCTTATCACTTATATTGGGATTGTATCTTCATCATTTCAGGTAACAGTAGGAGCTTCGTTCTTGTCACAAACAGTTGCATTGCAAGATTCTACGACAGTTAAGTTTGAAATATGGGATACCGCTGGCCAAGAAAGGTATAGACCACTAAAATTCGTTGTTTATTTATTTCTTCTTTTCCTCATTGCGAACTTTATTATTATCAACTCCTGGGATTACATGACTAGGTGCCTTCTTCCTCGTCCCACCTCTATTGGGTAGAACTCATTTAATGAGACCATCTCAACTTCTAAACTTCGTCTTTGTCAGGTATGCAGCATTGGCCCCGCTTTACTATCGAGGTGCTGCAGTTGCAGTTGTTGTTTATGATATAACAAGCCCTGAGTCATTCACCAAGGCACAGTATTGGGTTAAGGTATGATTTTTGTAGATCAGAGAAGCAGGTACCTGGAAAAGTCAGATCAGTGTAAGAGAAGAGAGGCACTGTCCCTTTTTTTTCTGCCTTATTAGATACTCCTACTTATCAGTGAAATTCATAAGAGATGATACCCCTTCTTTGAATTAAGCAAGTTACTCCAGCATTTTGGTTAAGATATTGATTGGGGGCGGATAATAGGAGGACCCGGTCAGCCTCCCGAGAGGCAACTTGGCCTTCTCTGCATGGGGAAACTAGTATCTCATTTTTTTATTTGCCGTATTGCTTTGGATATTGTAATATGGATGCCCTTTTAATGGTCCTAAACTTGGGATTTAGGGGGAAATGGTCTGTTTGAGAGAATGACAATGCGTAGCGTTCTGGAAGCCCATAGTTGAAACTCAAATTTAGACATAAGAGATGCAGTGTAATATCAGTTATGGTTTCATCAAAATGAAACTTCAAACTAGAGACGTAGTATATAGAAGTTCAAACTCATTCAAAATTTGAGTTGTTGAAAGTCAAAACTATTTGGAAGTTTTTCTTATCAAATAAATGCGGATAACATCCAATGGAGAGGATTAAAGGCAAGTGCGTTTAGATTAATGGCACTGTCCTACCTCACATTCTGGGATCTTTCAATCATTTTTGTAATTATCTTTGACGTGGGCTTTGAAAATTCAAAACTCATTCAAAATTTGAGTTGTTGAAAGTCAACTATTCGAGAGTTGTTTCTAAAAAAAATTGTGCATAACTCTGTTCGGGAAATTGGTTGTGGTCGGCCCTTATGTAGATAACTCTTTCAATTGTCTTTGTAATTAGCTGTTACAGTAAAAATTGTTGCCATAATAAATTTCCAAGGAAAATTACAGTGTTGAAGGCATTTCTTATATGGTTATATTAAGTCATCACATTGCAGGTTGGGCATTACACCTTTTAAATATTTCTTCCGTTCTGTTTTAAAGTAATGCTTCTCTCCAAATTGGTGATACACTATTGTATTGACTGGAAGTAGTCATTGTGGCTTTCTTCAGGAACTACAAAAGCATGGGAGCCCAGATATTGTCATGGCTTTAGTTGGTAACAAAGCTGATCTTCAAGAGAAACGGGAGGTACCTGTTCAGGTGAGTGACAGACAGACCGGATTTTAATATCTCAGTTTAATATTCACATGTGGTTTTAGTTTTAGTTTACCGATTTGACAAGTTAATATTTTAAATTTTGTTTCCTGAAGGATGGTATCGACTATGCTGAGAAGAACGGGATGTTTTTCATCGAGACATCTGCAAAGACAGCAGATAATGTAAATCAGCTGTTTGAGGTATATTCGCAACCCTTAATATTTAAGCTGTAGTTCATTTCAGTAGCTTAAAGAGAGATGAAACTCTGTTTCTTGTTCAAGTGGGGACTTGTAAGTAATAGACTAATAATACTACTGCCAATGCTAACAACTCGAGGCAGACAAAATTTCTGGTCCGGTCATTATCGCTGCTATCCTCATTTGTAGTTTCTTAATCAGTTGTTTCCTAAACTGTCGGATCCTAACGAATTCGCTCCAGTAGGGGTCTATTACCCCTTTCTTATTGGAGAGGTATCGGTAATTAAGCTCCAAATAACTGGCTAATCAAGCAACGAAATGAATGGTTACAAAACTAATCAGTGAGATTACTAGAACGCGTTCTATATCCGACATGGTAGACGTGGCATTTGTGTAGTTGTCATTTATGGTTACAAAACTAATCAGTGGATACATGCCCCAGCCCTGTACCTCAACATTTCTCCTTCTCTTATCATTTTTTCATTCAATCTTTTGCTTTTTGTTTTAACATTTCTCCATCTCTTTCATTTTTTCATCCAATATTGAATATTTTGCTCTCTCTCTCTCTCTCTCTTCCTTTTTACAGGAAATTGCTAAACGACTGCCCCGCCCATCCCCCTCGTGATTATAGCTCTCTGGAAATAAAAAAAACTTGGTAATTGCGCATTGCCGCACAGGAATTGTATCGACTATCTGTGTATTATTGTGTGTATATTTTACTGTATCTTTTTAGTTTGGTAAGTATATTTTACTGTATCTTACTATGCTGTGCTCTCAGTTTGATTTATAATTTTATCTAAGCTCTGGGAGCATGATTTGCGCTTGCTACATGGTGTTGACTATAGGATCAGGCTAAAAATCTTGTGTGATCGGGCTAAAAACTGATGGGGTTTAAGGGGGTGTTTGGAAATCAACTCTTTGCATTTTCATTTTTCCATTTTTTCTTGTTGGGTGTTTGGCTTTCCCCTCCCAAAATGAATTCCAACAAAATGCATTTTTGTTTTTGATGAAGGAGAGCAAAAAGTAAAGTTTTTTGACTTCTCATTTTTTACTTTTTCTATTTTGATTAATAAAAAAGATCTACAAAATCTATAGAAGTTAAATCCTAGACCCAATTTTATGTCCATAGAAGTTAAATACTAGACCTCACGCTAAAAAAGAACGTTACACAACCATTTAGCCAAACCCCAAATTATTAATTTGTTGAGTCCAATGGTTAATGAAATGTATTTACATCCAAATGACATTATGTCAAAAAAAAAATACACTAAAAGATAAGCAAATTACTTATCTCCCCCTGGCTCTCTCATAAGTTTCAATGTTCGAAGGAAATAAATGCACATTTTACCCAAAAAAAAATAAAATAAATGCACATGTATTTATGTTAGGAGTCTGATCCGCCTGAGATTCTTCTCGTGTGCGCGAAGACCCAATCTGTTGGGGAGTATGCACAGAGTTCACTACATCACATGGACCCAATATACATTGAATGACCCATAGCCACTTAAAAGGCTAAGCCTTGTAAGTGGTGAGTCATCCAATTGTATATGAAGGTCCAACTCTTTTTCTGTTTATCCAATGTGGGACTCAATCTTTCACACATGTTTCCAACAATCACATAATTTTGGGAAAAAAAAAAAAAGTGGTGGGAACAAAATCATCTAAACACAACACCGAACACAACCCCTCAAATACACGAAGGATCCACACAAATTTATTATGCGGAACCCATGTGTGTGTGAGAGATTATATTCGGTGTTGTGTTCAAATGGTTGTATTCCTAGCATCTCTGGAAAAGAGAGAGAGAGAGAGAGAGAGATAAAAAAAATCACCGGAAACGAGAGAGAGAGAGAGAGAGAGAATGATTTTGGATAGAGGTGTTCAACATTTACTTTAACTTTACTGTCTAGCTCTACTAACTAGTATATACATACAAAATTTTCATATATTAGTGTAAATAATGAGGCCAAATGATATGAAAATAGATAAGGTGTCACATTTTTCTTGGCGAATTCTATGTTATTGGGTCAAGTAAAATTAAATCAGGAGATAAATACACTAATATATATTTATTGTAGAAATTTGTGTGCCGAATAGGTTCACATGGATATTTATTTTTTTATATAGAGAATTGATTGTTGCTCAGAGAAAAGTCATAGGACGATATCAATACAATAGATACTTTTTTTTCTTGATTTTCCTAATTTTTGTCGTACAGAGTGTGCACTTTATTTTGAACTGGTGTATTAAGGATTCTATTGTGAATTACCAAGATTAGTGAGTGTTCATAGTATAAATGTTTAAACAAAATCCGATATAAATTTATCACATGTAATATAGAATATAAAAAGCTTCAGAGTGTAAAATGACAATCTCCAGAAACACTTTGGATTTCAGTTAGTTGTTTACATAAATTGATTTATGGGTTGTTTTGTTGAGCTAGGTACGCAAATATTTTTTAGTAGGATGTTCAAATATTATTTGTGAGTAGGGTGTTCAACAATGGCTATACTAAACTAAAACTAAAATTTTTACATGTATTGGTGGAGCTGCCTTTGGATATTGGTGGCCATATGGTCGGATACCATTTATTTTACGAAAATAGATAGTCAATATCATTTAGAGAATAAACTGTAAGAAAATTTGTCTTAATTGTATGTCTACCAATTTTCGATAATTATAATTTTTATACACACATGCAATATGCTCAACATTCCTAAAAAATGAAGATTTCAGAGAGCCCATGATTAAAAACACTACGAGAGTGTAATGACTTAAATGACTTAGCTCACTAAAGAGACCCGCTCCGATTCCAAACCGACTCAAATAAGTTTCCAAACCTATTCTGAATTCCTATTCCAAATCCAGCTCTAACAAGGACAACTTCACCACATCACATGTTATATATATACATACAACCCCTCCCTTTTGTTTCCATTACTCCCTCCAAATTAAACATTACAACTCTATTTTCGTTTCTACATAGCTTAGCTTACTTTTCACTCACGCAAACCAGCCAAAAAAAAAAACCATGTCTTCCGAGAAGAAACTAACCCTAAAAAGCTCCGACGGCGAGGAATTCGACGTACAACACTCGGTCGCGATGATGTCCACGACGCTCAAGAACATGATCGAGGACGACTGCACGTCGGACATCATTCCCGTGGCCAACATTAACGGGAAAACCCTCGCGATGCTGATCGAGTACTGCAAGAAGTACACCGACGCAGAGGCCGCCGGAGCAGACGCCAAGCATCTCGAGTCGTTCGACTCTGAGTTTCTGGACGTAGATCAGGAAGTTTTGTACCATCTGATCTTGGCCGCCAACTACCTTGACGTCGCGAAATTGTTGGGTGCTTGCTGTCAGAAAGTCGCCGACATGTGTAAGGGAAAGACGCCGGAGGAGATCAGGAAGACGTTCAAAATCGCGAACGATTTTACTCCCGAGGAAGAAGAGGAAGTTCGCAACGAGAATGCGTGGGCTTTTGAGCAATTCTAATTTGTTTTCTGGTTCTGTTGAAGTTATTAGTAGTAATTACTAGTATTGCAAAAAAAAAAAAAAAATTATTATTATTAATTTTTGTTATGTGCTTGGTAATTTGCATGTTTTAGGGTGTTTTTGGCAGTATGTTTTTGGCATTTGAACTGGGATTTTACTTGGGAGGAATTTAGGGTTGGATTTCTATTCAGGTGAAGTTTGGCCTAAAAAGCCAACTTAACTTCTTTTTTTGTCTTTATTTGATTTTTTTTTTGCGTTTGTTAGTTTTGCATCGATTTTTTTAGTATTATTGGTTCGTCTCGGCGAGAGAAATTCAAAAAGGTAAAAGATTATTACTACAACTCTCAATTTTTTGAATAAGATCGAAAAAAGTGTAAAAATATGTATTTTTGACTTCTTTTTGTCTTTATTCCAAAAAATTTATGATTCGATCATAATTTTTTACTTTTTTGCTTCCTCTAGCCGAGACGAACCAATAATACTAAAAAAGTTGATGCAAAACTTAAAAACACAAAAAAAAAATCAAATAAAGACGAAAAAATAAGTCAGCTAACTTTTTAGGCCAAAACACACCTCAATTGTTTCATGTCTTTTTCAACCTTATAATTGGTTTGTTAAAAGTTTAAGTGCAAGGATTTTATCTTATGGTCTAGTTAGGCTATGGTTGATTCGCCAAGCATTTTAATTATTTTTTTGATATCATAAAAGAACGATGAAATATTATTACCAAAAACAAGATCGAAGACGACGATTTTATTATAAAAGAACGATGAAAAAGAATGGTCTTTCTTTTCAAGAACTAATGAAAGAAACTTTCGATTGATCAAAAAAAGAAAAAAAGAAACTTCGATTCAAATCACGATAACAAGCCATAGAACACCTTTTTTTTTGGTGAAAGAGTAAGAATTTCATGGATTAACTAACAGTTCACAGGAAAAAATTTTGTGTGCTTGATTAAAAAATTTTGTGTGCTTGATTAAAAAAAAAAAATCCACAGTAAAAGAGATAATAATTAAAAAATATATATATGTGTGCTTGATTATAAAATAAAACTAGTTTTATTTTTTTAAATAAGATACATATTGGAAACTAAAACTACAAAGGCCAGGGTGAGATTGCGGCAGAATATAAATCATCTTTACCCATTCCCATGAGCTATAGAATATTCTGCTTTAAATTATTCCTTTTGATTTAAAGTAAATGGTGATAAATTAATTCATTTACTATAACTGTTAAATTTTGATCAAAAGATGGCAATGTTCTGTGTAAAATTTTAAAATTCAACTTTAAAAATCATTAACATAAATCAGGTTCGAAAAGCATCCAAAACTCGATTTCTATAGAATTAGATTTTTATATCATTTGATAATTTTAATAAGTTCTTAAAATTCTAAAATATGTCGCTAAATTGTTTTGACAAATACAAATAACTATTTTTAAATGATAAAACCTCTAAATTTATTCGTAAAGTGACGCAAAGTAATTTTTAAAATCGGCACTGGTAAGAATACGTACTTTCCAAGTCCGAAGTGGAAAATAAACATTTTTTGTTTTGTTAGTTAATGTTTTCAAAAGTATGTTTTCAAAGATGAATTCACCAAGCGTGTAGCTATCTCCTCTTAAATATATCGATGAATTGTATGTCAGAAGGCTAGATAAAAGGACATGAATTTTGATGGAAAGGGTATTCAACACGCTGCACCGACTGGATTTTATAGAGGGGAGAGGATGGTTTTTCCTCCTAATCTCCCGATGTGGGACAAAGTTCACATGTGAAGAGTGAAGGCTTCAGCGTTCAAAGGAAATCCCACTGTCCCACATCGCCCATTGAAGAAACTCAAGGCAATTTACACCTCATAAATAAAGACCCAGCCTTCCACCCTTCACTGCTTCGCTGGAGCTTTTTGATTCGAGCTGTACGAGCCGAGCTTCGAGCCTGGGCAAAACTTGGCGAGCCGAGCTCGAGCCTGAAAATTTAGCTCGTCACGAGTTCGAGCCGAGCTCGAGCTGAGTAAATATTTGGCAAGCCGAGCTCGAGCAGCCCAATACTCGGCTCGATTACACCCCTACTCTCAGGTGTGGTATTTAGGAGAAGTGCATGGGCGACTTGTGACATTAGTAGAAGTACATGGGCGTCTTAGTTGATTGGGAAAAAGGAACATTATAGTTCTATACACGGTTGCTACATAGGGTCAGGGTAATTTGAGCATCCAAAAGTTGCATACTTGCATGGTATAATGAGTCTATTTTCACATGAAAATTATGTCCTCTGAATTAGCTCCCGGCTTCGTCCCTGCTACAACCTAAGATTAGGAAAAGAATAGCAATTCAAACTCTAAATGCCTTTTGTAAAACCAAATAATCCCATAAAATCGACTCAGTTAATTTTATCAATGATTTTTATGGGAAAATCTTACTTATGCTGTTTATGTCATTGTGCTATGTTTTCATCCGATACATGTAAAAAGCAAGGGCCTACTATTGCCCTGAGAGAGACTTTCTCTCTCTAAAAATTAGATCCACCTAGGGTTTCTTTTTCCCTCTTTTGCCGGCTTCTCCTCCGGCTTTCTTCTTCTTCTCCCCCTTCTTTGCTTCTTCCTCCTCCCTCCCACTCCCCTCTTTCAATTGATTTTCTTCTGGGGGTGGGGCTGCCGCCTCCGCGCCCCACCCCCCACCGATTCCCCTCATCTGCCGCCCATCCATTTTCAATCCCTAGCCATTCTCCTCCTCAACCACCAGCCTCCTCCTCTGCCCTCCTCCACCACCACCATTAACCATCACCCACCATTTCCAGCACTTCCGTCCAGCCACTACCCACCGTTTTCTACCATCTCCGACCTAGCCCATCTTCCCTGCCATCGGGTTCGGCCCATCTTCTCCGCCATCTGGTTTAGTTATGAGGTTTCTGACTTCGGTTTGAATCTGGATGGTTTTGGCCCCCTCCGGTGCAATAAGCTCTCAGATCTGTAGGCGGCCAGACGTGGGAGCTCAGTTCTCAACCCGGAGAAGCAGCCTTTGGTAAACTCGGTTCAACTCAGTGCTTCTGATCCGACTTGTTGGGGTAACTCAGTGAGGTGACTCGGTTTGCAGCTGTGTGGCTGAGTCCAGAGTTAGCTGGTTTTTTTACTTTGTTTTAGGGTATTGGTCTGTGTTGTTTGATTACATTTGCGATGTATTGTTTTAAGGGTTTGAGCCAGGTACCCGTTGGGTTCTCTACTGTTAACTTTTGATAGGATTCATCATTCTATCCCGAAGGTGTTGGGTCTGCTTCGACAGGTGTGTCTGAGAGCCGGTAGCCTTTGATAGCTTTAAGCCGTGTTCATTTCAATTGTTAGTGGTTGTGGTTTCTTTCCTGTCATTTGATGTAATCGTTGCCGGATGGCGTTGATATGAAATTCTAGACATTTTCAAAAAAAAAAAAATCTGATACATGTCCTGCTCATGCCACGTCTGCAAAAGGTATATTAACACACCAGTTGCTCACACAGAAAATCTCTCTCTCTCTCTCTCTCTCTCTCTCTCTCTCTCGTTTTGTTACCTTTCTACGAAATCAGAGATCTCACACATAATTTGCTCCGTCGATTCTCCTCCACCATCTTCGCCATGGCTTCTCCGTTCATAACCACAACTCGCTCACGAGGCCGATGATGTTTTGGTCTGCGCTGAAGAAGTTATATTAAGAAATCAATGGTCAACAACGACCAGGTATCCTCCTACCGAACTCGTAGTTGGGTTTGCTGTTAGGGAATCGAAGCCCTAATTTGTTTTGAGGGCGGGTGTCCGTCCATGTGTTTTTGTTAAGCCTTAGCTTTATTGGTGTATTACTGTATTTTGAGATTGGGTGGTTGGGGAATCGAAGCCCTAATTTGTTTTGGTACAGTATAATAAAACCATTGCAATTACCCTGCGGCCTGCGAGGTATGTGAAGGTCTTCCCACTGACCCGGCTTTTTCATGATCCTAACATTTGCAAGCTGAGCTCTATTCCTGTGATAAGACCAACGTTGTCATTTAAGTAGAGTTGGGAAAAGGGTAATCTAATTTGACTGGTAAGCAACATTATTTCTTACAGGTGCATGGATGAAGACAGAGCCTCAGCTTTTTCTTTAGTTAATGTCTTTTACAAGTAACAAAGTAAAGAACAAAGATACATGAGAAGCTTAAAGGACAAACTGAAGGCCCTTAATTTTACTGTTTTATGCAGCTGGAGATCAGCATTAACCAGGTCCTTCTTAGGCTAGACTCTAAAGCCGCAATTAATTACTTTAGGCCGCCATTAAAGGCACCACATCTCTTTACTAACTCAAACCTGAACCACAGATGGAACCATCAACTGTAGCGATGTGTCAACCATAAAACTATATGTAAAGAAAAAGGCGCTGTAATTCCACAAAAAAATGTATCCTGATAGTTCCCCTCTACGGGGTCGAGCAGTAATGCAGGCGATAAGAACACGGAGTCCTGCATGAAAAACCTGGTCTTAGACTTGCAAATGTCTAACTTATTGTTATAACTGTAATCAAGGCACATATTGGTCCTAGATCAGGAATTATGATGTTGGAGAAGTTCGGTGAATTCTGAATAGAGACATCTAAATGAAACTAGAAGTAAATCCATTAACAATGCTTATAACCCAACTCTCTGACCTTCCTTACCGTGAAAATGGCTGGCATAGAGAAGCAATCCTAGCCATCATTGACTGATGTGGTATTAGCTGTTTGTTTGAACTACAATGAATGGTGAACTTATGCCTAAAGATAAAGAAAAGGATTGAAACATGGTTGGTTTTAACTTTTATGACGTCCACAACATTTGTTGCAATACCTTACAACATTTGTTGCAATACCTTACGATAGTTACAATCATTATAAATGGTTTACTGGATGGTTTTAGTCATCTATAAATGCAAGGATTTTTTAGACTACTGGAACCTGATGACAGATTATTAGACCCCTGGTAAATAGAGGATTCAAATGCCTGTTCAGTGAACCTAATAGAAGATGAACCCAAATTTGTTGCTATACCTCACTGAGTTTGGCTTGCTGAGAATGGATTTCTGACCCTACTGTTGGACATTCAGTCGGATTTTATTTATGTTTAAAGTATGGGAGTGTAGGGCCTGGCTCTTCTAATACTCAGCTGGTCAGGCCCGTATGCTCTAATACTCGACCGCGTATTGTGGGAAAAAAATTGTTTGGAGATGCTAAGAGTGAAACAACACATTTGAAAGCTCATTTCAACTCTTTGTGAAGTGAAAATTGATTGATGCTAAACAAAAAAGGTTTTAACACCTTCGAGTAATGAACCCCCTCTCCTTCGCCGACGTGCCAAAGTATTCCTTAAACTTAACCATTAGTTCTTAAATACTTACAATAGCATCAAGCGCGCGCTTTGTGTGAAGCATGCCTTTAGGCTTTAGTGTGTGTCTTAGAAATGGATCTCCTTGGAATGTTAAAATAAAAAATAGGTCATGTGACTATCATTAATGAGAAGGCATACAATTGCAAACTTTGGTTGTCTTCACAATAGCCAGTGGTATGTTTTCAATCTCATTATTAAATGAAATCTCTCTTACTCAAACAACTTGAATTGAAAGGGAAAATTGTTTGGTCGTTGGATCAATTTATTTCTGAATATATCTTTTTTTTTATTTGGTCATTTTATTAATCCTTATTGTATGCATTTTTGTCTTTTCAGTTGTATTTCTTCGAGCTTGGTACAATAATACCAAATCGTTTTGATTCTTTCCTTTTAGAGCTATAAGAAACTGAAATCTTGTAACTTACTACACTGAACACTGGCAGAATCTCAGGATTGAACGCCACAGAAAATTAAAACGGAATCAGGGGCTGGCACTTTTATCCCCGAGAGAAATTCGAAACAAGGTTTGCCCTGAGTGAGTCGCCGAGTCCGTTCCAACGGCGACTCATTGCTCACTCTCATTTGCGTTCAGCAGATCGTCCAAATCGAATCCCAATCCAGCCATCGAACGGCCTTTAAAGGTTTCACCAAGCGGATCTCAAGCAATCCCTTCTTCCTCTCTCAGTCTACAGGTAATCAATTGAGACCCCTATCCAAAGACACTCCCTCCCTTGATTTTCCAACAACAAATCCCATCACTTTTACTACTTCTAAACTAGTGGGTTCTGTTTTGAAGCAGAAGAAATCGTGTAAATGGACGAGGTAGTGGAGGCGGTTGAGAAGGCGAAGAAGGAGTGGGATGAGACATACAAACGAACTAAAGACACAATCGAGTCAATTGAAAGATACGGTTGTAAATCAAAAGGAGAATCCGCCGTTAATTCGTTGCCCCGATTGAATGCTATTGCACAAGACGGCGTGGCTCTGCTCTCGTCGTTGCAGTTCAATCTTGATCTTCTCGCTCCTCAGTTACCCACTGATGATGAGGTTCAGGCCGCTCAGTCGTCGCTCGATTCATGGAAACAACAAATCCAAAGGCACCCACTCTCTTCTCTCTAAATATTTATCTGTACATATATGTGCGTGTATGCAGTTGCCCGTGCAAATTAGAATTGAAATTTCTATTAATAATCTTGCATGTTTAGCGTGATTATGCAGGTGGTGTATAATATACTGTAGCATGCACACTTGCATATCTCAGAAATAATTATGTAGCTCTCCTGTCTCTCTGTCTGTATTTATATTTATATTTATATTTATATTTACTAGCGATGCGTGTGCTTGTCTATGAAAAAATACCCAAGGATTTTTTTTTGTGATTGCGAGATAGAAATTGCATCTTTCTGGAGCCCTCAAGGATTAGGAAACTGGAGCAGGTTGGCAATGGGTAGTTAAACCATGTGTTTACATTATTGTTCTACGTGGTCGAACAAAGTGTAAAATTTCTCTTTTTTTATGTCCAATTAGGGAAAAATTGTTCACATCAAATTGTGTGTTCCCTTTATATAGTTGTTACTAGAGGTTGGCACACACACTCCGTGTGTGCATGTGTGAATACATGGAGTGTGGGAAGGGGAGATAGTTGAGCTCTAGGGATTTACTACTTTGCTCTAACTGTTAATTCATTATAGTAAAACTAGTTGAAATTTTTTTTTCCTATTAGAATTGGTAGATATGTATGTTTGTGTGTGTGATTTTTTTTTTTGTAGAGGTCGTTAAGAAAAGGTTGAAAAAGGAGTAAAGGAGATTTTGGGGAGTGCAATTTTGGTCATTACCACTTTTCCACCCATCAGAGAGTTGGGTAATGTTTGTAGCCTGTAAGTGAACAAGTATGTACTCAATTTTGGGTCAAAGTTTTTGAAGTTCTACGGGGGACGAGCTGGGTGTAGATATGTAATGAAGATGCTATTTTATTTCCTCGTACATTGTATGCCAAACCTAACGGAGTGGAATTTGTAGTTTCTCTTGAGTCTTGACCACAGGTTATGAAGCCCCTTTTCACCCGGTTTGTGTGTCTAGATTAAGTATATGATACAGCTTTTAACTCAATTTACCTATCTGCATTTTGTTCATAACACTGCTTTTTCTTTGTTTTCGTTTTGCTTTTGTTCAGTTTGCGGGCGAGTTTGAGAAATGCTAATTTGCAAGCAAAGGCAAACATGAGAAAAGCTGCTCAGGAAGAGGTGATCAACTAGCTTTGGTCAATTGTTTCCTAGTTTAGTGGTTTAATGTATCGTTCATTGCGCTGAAGTCGTAGTTTTGGAGTTGTTTTCTCTTAGTTATCTTATTTTGTTATCTGACTGTGTTTATTTAAAGCAATAAAGCATGTGATACACTATTTTATATGTTAAGATCTCTGGCTTGTTAAAGTTTCTCTACTTGCTATACAGGATGCATATTACAAAAATATTCCACTTCTTGATATGGTTTGTTTAATTGTAGAGAGAACTTCTTTTGGGGGGAGGAGAAGAATCCACGATTCGCAGACGCAATTTACAGTATGTTTTGCTCAGTTTTTTTAAGCAATATACCATGGATTCTACTCGTTTTTTTATTATGGCTCATGATCATGGCGCTAGAATGGAATGTTGCACTAGTTAATCCACATTTATGTTTTAAGAGAAATGATGATTTCTAATTGCCTCCTAGGACAAAAGCCGGAATGACATCTGCTGCAGAAAGCATCACAGGGAGCCTTCGGCGAACTCGTCAGCTGATGGTTCAGGTTATTGCTTGTGTTTGTTTGTTTTCCCATCTTTCTATTCGACTTTTTTTTTTTTTTTTTTTGGTTAGCAAAAAAGTAGGGCAGTTACGGAATGCCACTCATACGCCTAAACTGACCTTGAGTGTCAAAAAGCACTACAAACTTAGAGAAATTCATCCATAGAGGGATAACCATCCTTATCTCAGCATGCAAAATATTACGTTGGAGCCTATACAATGAGCTCTCTGAGGTTGAAGTGCCACAGATTTCTTTCCTTAAATAAGAGCCACATCAAGCAAAATGGAACCATCAAACTGAGTTTCCTCCTTTTCGCTATCTGGATCTCTTCCGAACAGCAAAGAAGCTCCCTCGGCCCTGTGGGTTGCACTCAAATGATACCAAACCAAGAGAGGATAGAGGTCTCAAACTTCCATGCCACAGAAGAATCTCTTAGCCGGTAGTGCTATACTCCATCCTTGTGCATGTTAGCATGTATAACACCAGTTAACTATAGCATTTTTTTGTCCAAGTAAAATGATCAATAGTAAGGATCTCTTCATGTTATCAAGCTCCTGTATTTCGAAATGACCGCCTTCCTCCAAATCCGAGCAAGGGGTGGGATGAGTTTATTTGACTTGTGTTGTGCACATCTTATTACTATTTATTGATGGCATGGTTGGACCTTCTAACTGTCAGTTCGGTTATCTTTTCTAGGAGGTGGAAAGAAGTTCAAGCACGCTTATGGCTTTTGGTACGTTCTTTTATTACTCAAGCACCTATCACTTGTTATAATGGCCTCTGCTGCATTTGTTTAATAGTTTCTCTTGCACCTTTAGTGGGAACCATTTGGTATTATTTTGCAGTTCGTTACAATGAAATAATTTGATGCTATATATTTTAAGTTTCTGGTGAGCAAATGTACTTTAGAAGAACACGGATAGCCTGAAACCTTCCTTCTTGTGACTATTGAGTGGAATCACTTTGGCTGTTCTTATGGACACTTGATTCCGCTGATCGACTTCCAGCGGCATGAAATATTGTCCAAATTTAGCTAGCAGGACCTCTAGAGAGCAATTTATAGAGCACATTATGGTAAGTTAATTCATTTACCACAGAACCACATACAAATTTTTGAAAAACATTGCTAACCTTATAGCAGCCTTTTGGTTAGGCCATACTCAGCCATTAGACATTACAAGGCATAGTGACATACCATTTCCCTTGCAATGCGCACAGCCCACTCCACCTTCAAAGACTAGGTTGAAGGAGATCTATGTTGTCCATTCTTATTAAAGAAATTATCCCAGCACGTGTAAAAAGATAGATGATAATGCCCCTCTTGAGCAGAGTTTTTTTTTTTTTTTAAAAATTTATTTTTAAATTTAACCCTCTTGAGCAGAGTTGCAGAGCACACAAGTAGGATCAAACAACATCCACCATTGTTATAGCCTATCACCAGTGTTTGATCTGCCATGAATAGCCATGCAAAGAATATTGCCCATCTAGGAACATGCTTTTGGTGGAACCAACATTCCTTTTGTCCTTTGTGCATCTTTGTTCATATATATCGGTCACTATCTTTTGTTTTGCTCCTTATACCCCTCATATTTCTAAGGAATCCTGTTGCCTCTCAGTTGTAATAAATGATTATGATTACACCATTCCAGCAACATGAGTGGGAAGGGTGTCCATACTTTGCTGCAAAATGAGTGGTCATGAAGTGAATTTGTTTACCTCTATGCTTTGTATTTTTTTGCCAACTACTGATTGTATAGCTGAACACAACAATGTATCCTTGAAATATTGCAGAGGAATCCACAGGAGTGTTAAGGAAAGCTGAAAGTGAATACAAAGGCCACCGCTCATTGCTAAGCCGAACCCGAAACCTACTATCTACAATGCAACGTCAAGATGTCCTGGACAGGTATAGATTCAAATGATGTACACCAATCCATAGGCTTCTTTAGTTTACATGTATTCCAGGCTTAGCCGCCTCAATTGAGTTTACATGCTCTAGCATTTTTACCTTCAAAATATCCAAAAGCAAATTTCCAAAAGCTGATTATTATCTTGGCAGGGTGATTCTTGTTGTCGGGTTTCTGTTATTCTCCTGTGCTGTTCTGTATGTTGTTTCGAAGCGTATGGGGATACTCAAGTTGCAGAGGACAGTTACTGCCGCCATAAAGGCGGGCATGGCTGGAAAAGGGGACATTGGACTCCAACCTGCCGGAGATTTTCTAAACCTTGCTCAGGGACATGGAAATGCAGATCCTAGGATGGACATGCCATTAGAACAGCCTATGCATGATGAGCTCTGAAGTCTCTGATGATCTCCTTCATTCAGTCTGTAAATTGTAGCTGCAAGGAACAAATTTCCTCTTGATTCCATCGAAACGATCGGATTGTTATCGTTTCCAAAGTGACCGAATCAAAACACTAGCAGAACTACGAAATTCCCAGCGGAAGACGGCTGATTATAGCCAAACACATCAGAGGACAACAGAGCTTAGTAAAACAGAAGTCGTGTCAACATAGTACTTGTCAATTTTTCGTTTGGAAAGTGATTTGGGCACACTCCAAATATTGATAACCACACTCCAGTGTCCGTCTTTTAGTGTTCATGTTGTGTATTTTAAACACCAAAAGACAAATATTGGAGTGTGGTTAGCCAAAAGTGGAGCGTCAATCAATTACCTTTTCGTTTTGTAATATTGTTCCTCTTTACAAATTAGTTAATTTCTAAATCTAAATATGTTGGTTTATCAGTGATTAGGTTTTTACAGTTGAAAGTTTTATTTCATGATCCTAAACATTTCTTGCATTTTCGATTATATTTGTTTCCTTTGAAATGTTTTGAAAAAGTTTCCCAAGTCTTTAATTTCCATTCCTGCCGGCGAGACAGGTCGTAACGAAAATCGCGACACCCACAAAAATGAAGAACATCGTAACTGAGGAGGAAATTCGAGCTCTCCCAAATTCCTATTCCTTTTCTTGAGTGGCAAGACAAATTGATATTTGATTTCCCTTGGACGAGAGCGGTATGGTTTGGTTGTGGCATGCCTATTATTTTTGGGGAAATGCGCAAACCCTATTCTCAAATGGTCATGTCAGGTTACTGATTCTACCCCCTCTTGATATTGATTCAGAAAATATATGAGCACAGAAACTGAACCACCTAATTCTCCAGCAGAAGTTGGGTACAATACGAAATTCAACTCAAGACGATCACCAAATAAAAATAGGGAGTAAGCACATCCACTGGACTTCTATAACCCCACCAGGGACCACAAGGTTTTCAACAAAATAATTTGCTACTAAAGTCAAATTATTAACCTTTTTTCTTCTGTACAAACTGGACTGGAGTCGGAATTATAATCCAAAGTAACATACGCCGACAATATCCTCACAAGCAACAACATAGTTCAGTCAAAATCTATTACATGGCAACAAAATTATTACCAAAATTTTCAAGAATGCACTTGCTCATCGTTGCAGCATCTGAAATACTGCAAGTCTACGATCATTAGACAGCATTTATTCGATAATGACACTTTATGATTACATACAAACCAATGTCAAACGTCCCATTCATCTAAACGGAGAAGAAGAAATAAAGGAACAAAAGAGAAGAAGAAAAAGAAGAAGAAACGATAATTGGAAAAAAATACGAAACAAAATCATGAATTGAATGAGGGTGGAGGTTCCCAAGTCCCAATCATTAATCTTCGTTGGACTTTTGGTACATGCAGGGCTTTATGGAGGGAAGGACAAAATGAAGGAAAGATCACGCAACGGACTAAAGAGCTAGGTTTATCCAATTACCCAACCATTTTTCTCTTCCTTCATGAATCTCATCACCAATGCATGATCCAAATACACTGTAATTGAACGAATATTGGAAAACCAAAGTAGCTACCAAGAGTATGCTTGGACCTTTTATTTCCCTTATATTAGGCCTTTTGCTTTCCTTTTCTGAGTCTTTCTAGCTCTGCTTCTGCATCTTTCAACTGTTCCCTTAGAGTTGATACTCTGCTCTCCAGCTCTTCCACCGTACCTTTCTGTGTTGAAGGTTGATACGGTGACAAAAAATGACATGAAAATGATTTGAGTGCTTCTACACCACAAACCTGAAATCCACATTTTTTTTTTCGGTCAGAGGGGCCAACACAAAGCAGTAAAATTCCTTCAACTGTACATATAGGAAAATTCGGGATCCCAGACTTCATCAAGATCTTGGAGATGTTTTGCTATATTTTATCTAGACAGTGATGAAATAACTTGTAAATTGTTTATGATATTTGTGCTCATGAAAATTTTGCTATAATTCTATTATAAAATGTAATGATAAGAAAGGATCCATAAGCTTAAGTGAACAGCAAAGGTATAACTAAAGAACATTGATAAAATCCAGATTTTTTTGTCAGCCAAAGCAGTAAAATTCATTTGAACAGCAGTGTAAATTTGAAATCCCAGACGCAGCTGGCAGGGGCGGCCAGGCCCCTGCACACCCCCCAGATTATCCCTATATTTCTACTATATTTGAGGTTTTGTTTGTATATTTTTATGAAGAAAGGTCCCCTGAAAATTGTGTTTAAGGTATTTTGTTGTTAATTAATGTATACATGTGATTTGGTTCCCCGCGTTCAGAATCCTGCGTGTTGAACTATAATATATGCACACAAAAGAAGCAACCTATAAATCATTTGAGGTATTTGTGCTCATAAAAGATTCATATATTACTTATTTATAAATAGCAAGGTCGGATTCCAGAAGCTTAAACGGTAAAGAATCTTGGCATCATGATTATACCTCTTCTGGCAGCAATGGCAGCTTAGTAATGTTAAAATCATCATAGAGCATATAAAACTGATCAAGATACTTTTGTTGCATCCGCATTCTGGCTTTGAGCAACTTAGATTCAACAGCTGCAATAACAGAAACCCAATAAATAGTTTGCCTCGAGTTTTAAGACTGCATAGGATGAACAGAACGGGTGATTTGAAAAAGTGTACCATCTTCATCAAAAAGCACTTGGTTAATAATGATGTTGTGAGTATCAATCTCAAATTTTGTCAGTTCCTGCACCAGTCTCTCTGTTTCGTATAAAGAGAGGAACTCGGGAATGCAAACACAGACAAAGGTAGTCAAGTCCTGTCAACAGCAATGTTAAGCATTATAACAATTGTCTCTAACATCTAGAGAATAAGAAAGATTAAACACCTCCAAATAACAGCGACTATGTTACATGGACTTGGGTACGTGTCTATGTATCGGGTTCATCTAATTTTTCATTTCAAGGATATGGGGACATGACGGATATTTAAAATCCTTTGTCTATAAAACATTATTGGTGTTTATCAGTTGTCTAATAGTATTAAGTAGTAGACAGATCTTCAGTGTTATTTCACTCAAAAAGTGGACAGATCTCCAAAAAAATAAATGAAAACAAATAAAATTCCCCAAAACGAAAAGAAAAAGATAACTTTTGTATACCTTCATTGACACAGATGTTGGATAGGACATTGTGCCCCACACCAAATCCATGCCTAATCCATACAGTTTTCCTTTTATAACAAAACTCATCCATAAATATTTAAATAATACAACTGGGAACCTTTTAAGTAGACATCTCTAATACAACTGGGAACCTTTTAAGTAGACATCTCAATAGAGGTAAGAATTTCCTAAACAGAACCCTCACCATTCCTCCTTGTCATCCAAACAGAGCTTAAAAGCTCATCCCATGGAAAGAAGCCTATTCCGAGTCGTAAAAAAGCTGCACCAAACAAATGATATACTTGCTATGCTTTTCTACGACCACAAGTTCAAATCATCCAGAACATCACGAGCAACGTAAAGGTCAAGCCGTCTACTAAGCATTGGCTTTTCCCCAAAAATTAAACCAACTCCATGAAAATTAAATTTCCTTAATGTATATTATCTTGTACAGATTGTGATAAAGTCTACCTTAAAGGTGGCCAATAACTTTATCATAACATTTATGTATTATGAAGGCTCAAAATAATGAGTACTTTCACAATTTTTGAGTTTTTGTTCTTCTCTTGTGAAGTTCATTTTGTCATTATCTTCAGTCTTTCTTCTGTTATGTCCTACAACCAATGGCCTATGTTGCACGGATCCCCCAAAAAGGGCGAAGTATCCGCACGGACACGGGTGCGACACCGACACGGGTGCGGGATACGTGTCGGATCCGGCTGGGAAAATCCGGATACGTCTCTCTGTGCAGGTTTGGTTCATTCGATGTCGGCGAATGGTGGGTGATGGTCGACGGTGGTTGTCGGCTGCTGCTTTTAGGGGCTAGGGAAGGAGAAGAAGAATAAGGAGGAGAGAGAGAGAGAGAGAGAGAGAGAGAGAGAGAGAGAGAGAGAGAGAGAGAGACCTGTGATCGAGGCAGACAGCTGCACAGCTGCTGCTTCGTGAACCCTTCTAAACTTCATTTGCAGAGCACCCTAAAAGGGTACTAGTACAGCTTGCCCATTTAAACGGGTTTGGGCTAACATTTATAGTGGGCTTTGCATTTCTTAACTAATGGGCCATAAAGACATTTTATTTAATAATGGACTATAAAAACATGTCTTTACCCTTTACTATTTAGTACTACTTTAATATTTGTGCTTGAAATAAATAAAATTTAAATAAGTGGTGATTTTTTTAAAGAGAGAATCAAGTATTTTTTTATACATATGTATTTTTAAAATATTTTTAAAAATCAGGTGACGTATCCCCGCACCCGTGTCTAAATTTGGATCCATATCCACGTATCCTCGATTTTTAAATTTTAGATATCCGATCCTCGGATCTACACCCGCACCCGACACCCGTACCCGAGTCCGTGCAACATAGCCAATGGCAAGACATGAACAACGCATTCTTATTAAAGAACTACTTGATTGTAAGATCTTACCGGATCCTTGAACTGTTTATTGACTTGTTCGATCACATCTTTCATGCCCTCAAGCTTTCCCAAAATTGCTTCCTCACCAAATTCATCACCGACACCAAAAAGGCTCGTCATCTGACATAATTATCAAGTCTTGTCAGCTACACAATAAAATTACCAATATGATGTAGAACCAATAGAAGTCTTCGCTTAAGAGTTTTAAGTTTACAAGAAAATAGTGCCTTGACTACAAACAAATACAGAAGTCCAGGAATGTCAAATCAGTGAATCACATACGAAAAAAGCCCACAGATCCATGTCTATCAACACTATTACCTAATACAATTACATTTTGGCATCATGCAGCTGCAGGTCCATTTTTAAAGCCCACTCCCATTTTCAACTGATTATGTAACCGGAGAAGCCATCAGAGATTGTGTTTAAATGGAAAAGGGTGTAGTTAAAGCACAGGTCAGCAAGCCAATCATGCATGTATGATTTTCGCATGTGAGCTTCTTTTTACCTTACCTCTAAGAGGATCTTCATTTCATCGAACAAAAATGTGACTTCATCAAGGTAAAACACATAAAAAAGTGATCGGATCCGTGCGAAATTATGTCTTTGGGTTGTACAACTAGGACAACATACCTGACTTAACAAGCCGCCAAATTTGTTCTTTAAGGTCATCACTTTGGCAAGCCCCTTCTCTAAGGTTGATGGAAATTGCAAGAGCCGCAAAGTATGGCCAGTGGGAGCTGTATCAAATACTATTACAGAATAATCCATTGTTTGGACCAATCTGCAGCAACAAAATTAAAACATTTGAAAAAACCAAGAAAGAAAAGGATTGACAACACATGCCACGCACAGGACAATCCACAGATTCAAAAGACGCTCCACAGATTCAAAAGACGCGCACACACACACAGAGGTGTGCACACGTGCAAACACCAGTCTTATGTAAAGTTACAAATTCAGACTGATTGTGTAAAGTTACACATTCACATGGATATACCAACAGGATAACGTCGTCCATATGCCAGTGTCACCATTGTGGATTGTTTAAAAACTTGCAATAACTAGGCTATCGTAAAAGAATCATCTTCTGAGTTCTGTGAGAGAGAGAGAAAGAGCAAGTTTGTTGCCTCACCAAGTAAAGCAGCAAAGGGCTGTTCTATAATACCGCACATGTCCAATCACATAAGAGCAAACAGCTAGAATGCCAGTCATTAATCAACTTGGTGGGAAAAAACCAGTGGTTAACTTTGTTTTCTTTTTTTCTTTAGGGAGGTGGAGTTGCTTTCTAATGGACCTTCTACCATTCAAAATATATTTCTCTTCCTTTGGACAAAATAATTGGTTTATATATTGTGTCAAAATACAGAGAATCATTTAAATTGTCTAAGCTTGTGGCGTACAAACTGGTTGAGCATTTGCCATCTCAATCCAACATACAACATCAATAAAAAAACTCTTGACTGGAGAATCAAGATAATGTATGTATATAAAACTACCACATCTTATATTCATATCAAACATGAAGCTTACTTAAGCATTTCAGCAAAGCTCATAGCCTCATCAATACCAGGAATTGCATTAGCTAGATCAGACAAAAAACCATCCATTCCATCTGAACCAGGTGCCTCTTCATGCTCCACATTCGGATCCACCTCCTATAAGAACCAAACCAAACGAAAACATAGAAACCTGAGGCTAAATAATATCAAATATAAGTGAAAAAGTATAAGGACCAAGTCGCATAGGAAAGTGATAGCCAAAAGTGTGAAAGTATCCTATTGCAATCCTCTATTTTAGGCAGTTTATCGAGATCGTATCGGGATCAAATGAGAATCATATCATGATCAAATCAGATCAGATCGTGATCAAATCTTGTAATCTTTTCCTTTTTTAGGAGTAGTTTTTCTCTATTTAAACATGTAATAGTTTCATTATTTTGTATTCCGATTATCAGTAATATGTCAGTTCTTCTCTCCTTTAGTTTTTCACATGGTATCAGAGCCAAAGTTCTAGGCCTGTCGAAATCCGTTCTCCGGGGGGGGGGGCTAATCCTCGCCGCCGTCCGTCGGGCACTATGAATCTACATCAGAAATCTGCATCTCTCCTCTCTCTCCCCCCCTAAATTTGTCTGGCATCCGTTCTTCCTCCCATCTACAGCTGAAATTTGTCCGGCATCGGTTCTTCCCCCTATTTGTAGCCGAAATCTGTTCGGTATCGGTTCTTCCTCCTATTTTGCATATGCTCTGGTGTTTGTTTGCATTCTTCTTCTATTTGCATCAGTTCAGCTTTTAGTCAGTGTTTGGCCTTTTCAGCATTAATCGACGCACTTGATTGTAGTTGGCTTATCTCCTTGGCAAATTCACGATGTTCTCCGGGCTCACATCATGAGTTTGAGCGGGGGTGTGAAAGTATCCTACTGCAATCCTCTGTTTTAGACAGTTTATCGAGATCGTATCGGGATTAAATCGGAATCGTGTCATGATCAAATCAGGATCCAATCAGGATCGTACAGTGATAAAATCTTGTAATCTTTTCCTTTTTTGGGTGTAGTTTTTCTCTATTTAAACAGGTAATAGTTTCATTATTTTGTATTTTGATTATCAATAATATATCAGTTCTTCTCTCCTTTAGTTTGTCATAAAAAGTCCTAACATCTATCTAACTTTATCTTTCTACTATATGAAGAAAGACACAATTCCCAAGTAAGGGCCAACCCTTCCACAACAAATGGAAACCAGGTCACTTAACCTTGAGCAATTTTAAACATTAACCAAAACAATTTCAGCCAGAGAGAGAGAATGGGGCACCATAATTTTAAAGAACTAAACTGGGTAAGCAAAAAATCACACAAGAAAAGCAATGTTGCTCCACCCCACAATTATGCACGCACGAGTAACATGTTACTAATTAAATCACAAATAAGCCCCAAATTTTCCACATGAGGATATGAAAAACTATGATCATGACCTGGTGTCGCCTTAACTTAGCAAAGGCCCAAAATTTGCTCCAATAATTAGGGGATGAAACATTGAAGGTCCTCAAAATTCATCAATCCAACACGCACAGATAACTCCAATCAAAACAATAAATGAGCCCCAGACATTTCCACATGAACAAACGTCATGGGTATATAAAACGACAACGGTGCACAAGACTATAATCGTGAACCAGGTACTGCCTTAAGCTACCCGAGGCCACCGCTTTGCTCCAAAAATGAGAAATAACAATACTGATCATGCTCAAAATTCATCAAAAATAGAACCGACCAAGAAGGTGGTGAAGTCCTGGACTTAAGGTTTTCTCGCTCTTAGGTCTCACATTAAAAAATTATTAAATCTTTCGAGGGTTTATTTTGATGGTGACATTATTCTCCGGGATTAGCTCCTGACACCCTGAGTTAGAGCACCATCAGCTCTTACTCTTTTAATTGGCTTAGAACCAAATTCTGAGTTAAAATCCCAATAAACTTACTCCAGTCCTTGACTCAAACTCATACCAGTTTGAGTTTCAATCAAAATTTTCACCAAATCGAGGGAGACTCGTCTATTTACTCCAATTTTTTAATTCTTGTTTTGCTCTTCAAATAGCCATTAAAGAAGCCTTCTACTCAAATTTGTGCTTATACTTGGGTTCCTCCGTTGTTCAAACTAAATGATAGCTTTTGCTCAAAATTTTACTCCCGCGAATAAGAATTAGGCATGCTCGCGAAAAAAAAAGTAGTTGGTCTCTTAAGAATTAGGTGATGTGCACGTAACTGGAACACCGTTGTCATCAAAAAAGAGAGAGAAAACTATAATCATGAAGTATGTAGACTAAAAAAGTCGAACACCCTCGAGATTCATCAAAGAGATAGAGACCTTAATAGGCCAACAAAAGCAAATAAAGTACTAACAGTAAAAAAGCAAAACAAAAGGGCGTGAGAGAGCAACGGAGAAAGAGAGCAATGAGTACCATGGCGTACAAATTGTTGAAGCCATTAACCAGAGTAGGGGTTTTGGTGAAGCGCTGTTGGAAGGCGTCGCTGAGATTGTGAGCCGGGTCGGTGGAGATAATCAGGACAGAGGATCGAACCCTAGAGAGGAGAATCGAGAGGATTGAGCTGCACGTTGTCTTTCCCACTCCGCCTTTGCCTCCAACGAAAACCCACTTGAGACTCTCTTGATCCAGTACGTTTTGTAACGTTCCTTCTGGGATTTCCTGGTTTGATGCCATGTTATCTATCCAGCTCTCTCTCTCTCTCTCTCTCTCTCTCTCTCTCTCTGATGGAGTTTGAAGATAGATGTAGCGAAGCAGAATTCAGGAGAGAGTAATCGAAGCAGAATTCAGGATGAGTTGGGATTACACAGTTGAATTCAGGAGAGAGTAATCGAAGCAGAATTCGAGCTGTATGATGCTTTGCGTGGGTCTATCTTGGAAGTTGGGAATTTTTTTTATGCAACCTAGAGAGAGAGAGAGAGAGAGTGGCGTGCAAGTGAGCGGTGTTTCGAATTCGGAACGCTGCCACCACAGTTTCTTTCGGATTTGGCACACGACCTTGTCTGTCTACAAAAGAAAATTGCTACTTTAGGGCATCCCACGATGCTCGGTAAATTTTTCTCTAAAAATAGTAGTGGATGGTGTACATTTTTCATTTTACTAATTCACGTCTCTTTACAAAACTTTTCTCTCTCGCCTATCTCTTAAACTTTTCTCTTCAACAGTGGCGGCTATGGTTTTGGGGGTGGGGCTCCTCTTCACCCCCCACCCCCTCTCCTCTCATAACCCTTCTCTAGTGTGTCCATCTCTTCTCTCCCCTGCTTCCCTTTGTTCTCTACCTTCCCAGACCTGGTTGGTTCTGCTCCCATGGCGTTTTTACGGCATGGTGAAGGTTCGATTTTTCGGTTCAAATCGGCGAAGATGAAGGCGGCGGATGATGGTGCGACGGGTGGCGGCAGGTGGTGGTGGTCCAATAAGGAAGAGGTCGAGGTGGGTTTCCTTTATTTTGCTCGTTCTCTCCCGGTCGGTTTCCTCGGTCCAGTCTTGGTACCGATCTGGTTTTCTAGATCTGGTGGGTTTGGTGGTGGGCGAATAAATCTATGAGGTTTCTTGTTGCGTTGGTCTTCCGGGAGGCTTTGGTTCTCGTCGAGGCCGCATAGCTCCGTTTGGCTCCGTCAATGTTTGACGTCTGTTTAATCTGTTTGAGATATATACGACCCGTAAGATGTTACTCTCCTCCTCCCTCGACTCACACTAATCCCGACTTTGTTTCGGTTTGTTTTCGCACTCGATTTGTGATGCGTCTTCAATATGTGTTAAAGAGCAAGGCTCGTGTCAGGCCGTTTGAGATGGTTTCTTACTCTTCCGCTTTGTTATTTGGGTTGTTGTTAGTAGATTTTTTCTCAGTGTGTTTTGGGCGGAGTCCTTTGTACGTGCATTTGGTGGAGGTGTGGAGAGAGAGACGGTCACATGTGGAGAGAAGGGGATGAAAAAATGATTAAAAAATAATAATAAAAATGAGTGAATAGTGACTCCTCAAATGGGAAGAGGAATTTGGGGAGGCATTCAAAGAAGATAGAGAGGTTTGTATTTTACCAATCTCTTTGAGGAGGCTCTTGTAGCCGAAATTTATGGTTTGGCTGAGTAAAATAAGGATAATGAGAGATTTATGGAGGCTCTTGTGGTTGCCCTAAGTAGCCAAGATATTGACACTCTCTATTCAAAACAGAGACACTCCCCTTTTTATCCATGTTAGGTAAAATTACTAAATTACTCTTGTATTTTACTATTACATTAATCTCTTGCTATCAAAGTATAAGAGTGCCGGATCAAAAAAAAAAAAAGTATAAGAGTGATTTAGTAATTTCATCTAATAGGTAAAAAATAAAGAGTGTCAATATCAAACTGGGGAGTGTCAATATCAATTCTCTTTCCTAAAAGTTAAATTAGGCTCCGTTCCGCTAATTTTTTTTTGTTTGTTTTAACTAAAAAACTATCTCAATCCACTAACAAAAAATCACTTAGTTTTTTTGCAAAACTAAAAGCCAAAAAAACTAGTTAGTGGAACAAGTTATTTTTTTTGAAAAACTAAACATACAAAAAACTAGTTTAATTGAACAAGCTAGTGGAACAAGTTGGTTTTTTTGCAAAACTAAAAACCAAAAAACTATTAGTAGTGGAACAAGTTAGTTTTTTTGTAAAACTAAAACATCCAAAAAAACCAAAGAAACCAAGTTAGTGGAAATTGGTGGCTTTGTTCGTTTTAAATTAGATCCAAGTGAATCTGAGCCACTGATAGGAGTGAATCTGAGCCACTATTTTTACTTATGTAACACCGCTAAAGTTTCTCCGTAATTTTTATATTTTTAAACTACAAATTATCAAATAAACAAGTCATCCATTTGCAAAAATCAGGTTGATTTTGGAAATTGGTGGCTTTGTTCGTTTTGGATTTCAAAACTCGGTTTTCTCAATTATTATCCAATTATTAATCATATTTTCAAAAATTATTCACTTTTTTCTCTCTATCGCTCGCTAATTATTAACCCCTATTTTTAATTACTATTCCTATTTCTGCCTCTAATCATTATATAAAAAATCAAAACCCAAACCCCAAACGAAACACAACCGGTGATTTTAGGCTTTTAGCGATTGAGAACCCCTCAATCTTTTACACATTAGGAAAAAAAAAAAAAAAATCATTTGGCAAAACCCCTGGAGTGCAAAACCCCCCACCGTTAGCAGCGACCTTTCCTCACTGCAGCAGCAATGGCAAACCCAGAAGAATCCAAGCTCGACCTATTCCTCCAGTGGTTACAGGTATCCAAATCTCTTCAAAAACCCCTAAAATTTGAACTTACCAACATTGCTGTCACATGTGATGTTTTATCTGATTTGTTTAATTTGAAATTCCGATATTTTATTTTGATCTCCAACTTGAACTCAGCTGAACGGAGTCGAACAACGCGGTTGCAAGATCAAGTACTGCGATTCAACCAAAGGGTTTGGTCTGTTTTTATCTACTGATGTCTCTGATGGTAATTTCAAAGCTCTATTCTGCCAACTGGATTTAGTAAGTTGCTGGGTCCATTGGTTTTGGCCTTGTTTGGTTGCTGAGAAAACGTGGGATAAGTAAAGAAATTAAGCAGGTTGTTCATGTTAGAGTGCAACTGTTCTTCCTTTTCGGTACTCGCTTGATTTCAATTCAAGTGCAATTGTGCAAATTGACGTATAATACGTTTTTTTTCTGAACTTTGAACGATAGTTGTACTTTTTGGATTGGCCATTAATCTCAATGAGAGGAATCTAAAAGTAAAAAATGTGACCAAAAGAAGTTCGGACGAAAAAATACCAAACAATTGTCCTGTTTATTTTAGTCTTTTTTTCTCCTCGGTGTGTCCTATATGAACTATTTTTAACTCCGGTCCACATTTTTTTTAGTACTTTTCTGATTCCTCCTGTCGAGACAAATGATGAATCTCCAAAATTACGCCGAAAAGCAAAACAAAATATTACGAAAATTGAGATACCAAAAAAAATACCACAGCAAAAATTTAGTAAGAAAAGGCCGTAAGAGCCCAAAATAAATTAGCATATATACATTTGCAAGGAAGTTTCTTAAAGTAGTGCAGGGCTGTGTTGTTTTTTAGAATGTTTTCTTGTCTCTTCAGAGTTTGTGTTGGATTTTGGTCTCATTTTTCGTCTCTCCTCTTTTTCTTTTTCTTTTTTCTTTTTTTCGGATTCTTTCATCTGTCAAAATCTGGAAATTAAAATAATTCAGACCAATATAAACGAAGTTCAACAGAGAAAATTTTCTGGCATTTTTATCTAGCACTTTTTTGTCTCTAGTTATTCGTTTCAATATTGTTCTTGTTTCGGTTCCTCCAATCGTCGTAGTCGAGATAAACCTGAGAATTATGTTTTTCTGGCACATCAGTCAAAATTGAAAATGTTCACTAAGTAACTAAAGATGAAGAGATTTCCAGAAAGAAGCTGGCATTTGCTACACCTCAAACAGGTGTTGTTATGTCTGGATATTTGGGTGGCAATACCCGGTAAACTAGAACCCTAATCCTAAGTTTATCTAGTTTTACCAGTCCATGCATTTTTCGAATTGGAACAACATAGATTGAAAAAAGTATGTGTCAAGATTGTCCTTCATTTTTTTTTTCCCGCTGAATTCATTTCAAATAGGCAGTTGATATCAGAAAGATAAACCAAATCAATTAAGAGAATTATGAATCTCAGGGCTTCTACTAGTAGTTCCACTAGATCTGGCAATAACTCCAATGAGAGTACTTCAAGATCCTATTCTGGGACCAGAGTGTAGTGCAATGCTTGAGGACGGGGAAGTAGATGACAGGTTCTTGATGATTTTGTTTCTAACCATAGAACACCTTCGAAAGAATTCTTCTTGGAAGCCGTAAGTGCAGTATACATTTAGTTGGTTTTGTCTGGTGTTTGTATGTCAATGTTGGTCAGTGTTATTAATACGTTGCAGTTCTATATTTAGGTATCTTGATATGCTACCAACAACATTTGGGAACCCGCTTTGGTTTACGGATGATGAACTCCTGGAGTTGAAAGGCACCACACTGTATCGTGCAACTGAATTGCAGGTTAGTAATTTTTATTTCAATTCTTGGAACTGTATTTTGTTTAGTAAAGAATTGATTTCTCATTTACATCCAGTTGTATGTAATCTCATTTACATCCAGTTGTATGTAAAAGTTTTCGGATTTATTCTAGTAGACTTCACCATACAACATATTTAATTGTAGACAGGTTTATGTTACAGAAGAAAAAGTTACAATCTCTGTACGAAGACAAAGTAAAGAATTTGGTGGAAAAGCTTTTGGTTCTCCATGGGGAAACAGAAAGGTGTGAGAAAATCTGTTTTTCCATAGCTGTGTAAAACTGCAAATAGGGTCCCTACCTGAGCATAACAGTGTCAACACAATCTCATCTATATTGTTTGTTTTATTTTAGTATGCTGGGCATTGATTATTGTTGCATGGGGGATGCCTTATTTGGTGAAGGCCTTCTTTGTTTGGTCGCATTGATGGCGTTCGAGTTGTGGTCGTGGAAAAGCTTAATATGCAGCACCTCTTTGCATTTTTGGAGGGATAAGAATAGTTCTTTTAATTCCCTTTATTGGTATTTTTTTGCTTAGTGGGGGATTTTCCCTTTTTCATGTGATTCTTTTAGAGATTTTGAGGGATTTTATATCTTCGTGTAGATATGGGGTTGGTCGTTTTTTTGGTCCTTGTATACTTTCGTGTCTACAATGTTGCGCAACTTTTGGTGATCTCTTATGATTCTTCTTTAATGATAACAAAAAAAGGAATTCTGCATTGTTGCCATATGCTAGGTTGTAAACAAATTGTGAAATTATTTCCTCTGATGGGATACAACATGATGTCCCATGCTCATCCGAGGAAGTTGGATTACCCAGATTAGATTATGCAGTCCTCTATCTTTTTACTAAGGCAGCTAGCATGGCAATGTATTCACATGGACACCTCAAAATGCAAGTAAATACCATGATAAAACACAAAAGAACATGGGTATCGACCAGGAAATGTTCTCCTTTAGATACGTCTTTGCCTAAGGAAGACATGGTACCAATTCAATACCTCCGGATGCCATTCTCTTCTTGAAGCTGAAACAGAACATATGGGAGACTGAACCAACGTGGATTACTGAATTACTAAATTACAATTATAACAAGCCCTTTAAATAGGAAAACCCTACCACGTGATCTACGCAATCTATGCCTAAAATAGAAGATATAGAATATACGCTAATCTACGCAATCTATGCCTTACTAAATTACAATTATAACGAGCCCTTTAAATAGGAAAACCCTACCACGTGATCTACGTTAATCTACGCAATCTATGCCTAAAATAGAAGATATAGAATATACGCTAATCTACGCAAACTATGCCTAAAATAAAAGATACATCATATAAGATTCCGATACGATCTTATATGCCTAAAATACAAAGATACACTTTCTCACCCTCCCTCAAACTCAAGATGCGAGAGCAGAGAGCATCAAGAGTTTGCCAAGAAGAAAGCGAAAACAGACTGTAGTGTGGGTCTTCGTGAAGAAATCTGTCAACTGCAGCGTAAAAGAAACGAAGGGTAAAGTAATGGTGTCATGAAGATGCTGGCGGATGAAGTGACAATCAAGTTCAATGTGTTTGGTGCGCTCATGGAGGATCGAGTTGTAGGCGATATGAATTGCACTCTTGTTGTCACATTAAAGAGGCGTGGGTGAAGTAACAAAGACACTCATATGAGATGAGCCAACGAAACCACACGATTTCAGACTTAGCATGAGCCATAGCACAATATTCAGCTTCAATGGTGGAGCGAGCGACAACAGATTACTTTTTGCTTCTCCAGGAGATAAGTGAATCACCCAGAAAACACAAATAGCTAAGGTAGATTTGCGGTCACTAATATCCCCAGCCCAATCAGCATAAACATAAGCATGAAGAGAACATATGGGAGACTGAACCAACATGAATTACTAAATTACAATGATAACAAGCCCTTTAAATAGGAAAACCCTAACACGTGATCTACGCTAATCTACGCAATCTATGCCTAAAATAGAAGATACAAATATATGCTAATCTACGCAATCTATGCCTAAAATAGAAGATACAAAATATATGCTAATCTACGCAATCTATGCCTAAAATAAAAAGATACGGTACATATGATTCCGATAAGATCATATATGCCTAAAATACAAAAATGCACTTTCACAGAAGCAATGCAAAATTGTTGGAATAAGTCCTCTATCATTCCTGTGGCGGCATTTGTAGCAAAATCTGCGTCACACGGACACCTCAAAATGCAAGTAATACCATGTTAAATTGTTAATTGCTGAAGAACATTCGTAGCAACAGGAAAAATTCTTACATTTACCTTTTATGGGAGGATATATTCCCAACTCAACAGGTTAGGATGTTGTTTGCTTTATGTTGGATAGAATGGGGAACTCAGACCAAGGATGATGCTATGTTGCTTAAAGATGTAGTGGCTCAACCTAGGGTATAGAAAATTGAAAACCTGCAATCATATCTTCTCTGCCTAAGGATTTTGGATTAGAATTAAATTAATATGTGAAGCACCCAAATTTCGGAGCTGTATCTACGCAATGTTTCATAAAAAGCTCATGGTAGATTCTGTCTTATACTGCTGACTGCTGTTATATGCGAACACAGATGGAGAACATATCAGATTTGAGTTCCAGGCATCAATTGCTAATTTAAATCATGGATTAAGTTTGTGGAATTGGGCAATATAGAAAATGTAATTTTATCTTGAAACCATTGCTTTTGGGAATAAATGCAGTATATTGTATCTTTTGACCAGAATGAAATACTTGACTGATTGTTTGGTTGAATCCCGAGCACAAGGTTCGCCACTGCACATGTTAACATTACCTGGTTCATATGTTTATTATAGATTCAATCACTTTTCTGTTTACACTAGATCGGGAGTAGAAACATATCTCTAGATTCTCGATTGACATGACATGCATTTCTAGGGAAATTCTGGCAGGTTTGGTATTTGAAACTTTTGGAAGTTGGCATGTTTTCGTTTTAGATGTTGTGATGTTAGGTAATTCATCGTTTGGGTGTTGCTAGTGAAGAGGAACACAATCAGACACGGTAATTCATCATTTGACTGGGCTTCATAATGTTTAGTGTTCACAGGATGTAGAGAGTGGGTTATATAGTTAATTTATGCTACTCAAAGTTAACCTTTTAAAGTGTGTTATAGCTATCAAGTCTCTATAGTCTATACCCTTTATTATATGTTGTTATATTCCTGTTACTGCTGTTCGATATTGATGCAAAGTCTGTTTTTCTTGGCCAGTGAAGTGTGTTTTGAAGACTTCCTCTGGTAGGCATCTTCTTGAACTATACTCATGGTTATGTCCTAGAAATCTTCTTATACATAATATATGTTGATTGTGCCTTGGGTCACATCATGTTAGGGCAAATTCTATATTTTGGACTCGTGCTCTGAATATCCCATTCCCGCGTTCATATGTATTTCCACAAGTGCAAGATGAGCAGGACGATACCTTCTCAAGCTTTGATGTAAATGCTGAGTCAGCTACTATTAAGATTTCCAGTGGAGAGTTAACTGATGGAAAAGGTGAGGTCATGTTTCCCTTGCTACATGTCTACAAGATAACAGTTTCTTATTATCCAACCTAATTGTATACTGATCTAATTACACTGATCTGATTTTCTAATTACACTGATCTGATTTTCTTTGCAGTATAACAACAGCAACTGAGGTAAAAATCTATTTGATTAGTCACTCATTTAAGTACCTTTTTTTTTTTTTCAGGACTTGAGATTCATGGGGTGGAAGGCCAAGCCCCTGGGGTGACACCTGCTTCAGTACAAGGCGAGACTGTTTGGGTTGAGGGTCTTATCCCGGGCATTGATTTTTGCAATCATGGTACTTCAGTTGCTCTTTAATATTGCTATTGGTTGAATTCGCTTAAAAATCCGGCTTTTGTTTCTCTTCCTCCCTCCCTCCCTCCCTCCCTCACCTTCTTTGCTGTTATTTTTGGCAGTAAGGAACTTATATTGAACTCATGACGTGTTTAGGTGGTTATTGATGTGTCACGTGTGTTGGATCCTAGCAGAACACTGTTGGCTTTACCTCTTACCATATAAAACTGTGTGGAAAAAAGAAATGAAGACCGAGTAGGTTATGGAATATGGGTCCTATTTGCTTTCTTTGTCATGTGTACTCTCGCAGTTCCGCTTGTTATGCTATTTCAGACAGTCTAAGCGAAGATAAATGTAGTGTGAAGAATTTTGTCATCCGTAACGCTAACATAGCTAGATCTGTGTGTGTGCATGTGTATTTGTAGACTCGCTCTATGGTTCAGATCAGGAGTATGACAGTTTCCACGTTCACTTCCCTAAGTTGCAGTTGTATGTATGTATATATGTAATGCTTTGTTATTTATTCAAATGAAATACTTCTGTTCTTTACAATATTCCTATTTTGTAACTCATGTTTATTATCACTCTACTACTATTGGTGCCGATCAAAATCAATCTACTATTGGCGAGCCTTCCCAAGAGTGATAGTCGCGGGCTCTTGCCAAATTGTCTGCTGGCTCTTCGAACAACTTACGAAGAACTCACATAGTTACATAATAAATAATCTCCTTCCTTCCTGTCTTCGTTGTAATTTTGTGGGCATGATGGTATATTGGTGAATATCCGCCTCAGTTTCTTCATGTTTGTCAATACAATAGTTGATGAGTTGGAGAACATTTTTAACCTTTTAGTTTACTCATATGTGGATAGTTCTAGACAATCTTCTCCTCTCGACTCCTTAGGATGAGGGGTTCTGCTTGTGACCATGAATGTATATGTAAGAATGCATATAGACAGTTTAGTGTTGATGCTATGCATGTCAATATTCTGATGGTATTTGTCTATCTAACTTTTGATAAATAGGCCTAAGTTATTAATTCGGTGTGTTGGGGAATTCTATGTTTCTTGGGTGGTTCTTGTATTCTCCATGATTTTAGCTTCCAACTTTTCACATGCGTTTTTTCTACATTGCTGAGAAAATTATTGTCCAGATTTGAAGCCTGCTGCTACTTGGGAGGTTGATGGAACAGGATTGACAACAGGAGTTCCTTTTTCTATGTACCTTCTTTCTGGTTGTATTCTTTTCCTGATTTACCATTCTTTGTCCTTTATATATTTGTTAAGTTCTCTAGTTCATCTTGCCTGAAACTGAGACATTTGTTGTTTTAACTTTTGGTATTGTTGATGAAATTTTACAGTAGTTAGGTTGCCATAATATCTGACTATCCATGATGTTCTTTTTTTGGCACTTTGGAAAGCTGGAAAAAGTCATCTCCAAGTTGAGGATGAGATATCTATTAGCTATGGTAGCAAAGGAAATGAGGTACTTTCTGTTGTCATTTTGAGGCCACAATCGATATACGTCGGGGTTGTTACTTACACATATGGTCAGCTTGGTGATAAGGATTAAGGTCATATATATTCAAATGTATGCATATCTGATATCTCTATAAATTAGCCATGACCCTTATTGACCGTATGACTATGTCTTGGTTTTACCATTAGCTGAAGTAGTATTGGTCCTATCTATAACTTGTACATTATTTCCTTTGCGTATTTCACTTCCTTTGGCTTTCCTCTTGTTTTTGTATTGCCTTCAACTAAAAGTGTGCTACTTCAGACGATTTAAGGAGCAAGGTTTACACTTGCACATTTTTGCTATATGATTGGGGAAAGAAGGTACATAATGAATTGTACTTAGAGATTGCAGATAGGATCTTGGTGTAGCTTATGTCCTGCAAGAATATTTTTGATATGACAGGAATGTAAAATGTTTGTACGTGTTCATAGGCAATTGGAAGCTTTTATCTGCCTGTTGACGTATGATGATTTTTTTCCCTGATGCAGGAACTGCTGTACCTATATGGTTTTGTTATTGATAACAATCCAGATGACTATGTCATGGTAATTTACTTATTTCAAAATCTGGCACGTCTTCTTTTCATACATGTTTTCTTGCCCATTATGCTGTTCCACTTTCAGACTGAATACTTATTCAGAACAACTTTACCGACTATTTGCTGCTGGCCACATTATGCCTGTTTTCTAATTCTGTTAATAGATTGAGGGAAATATTTGCTGTTAAGTTGTGAATAAAATTTGAATCCCTAATGGATATAAATCATGCAATTAACGGATAGTGACGCTGTACAGGTTCATTATCCTTTAGAGGCTATTCAGAGTGTCCCCTTATCCGAGTCGAAACTACAGCTTCTGGAAGCACAGGTCAAGAACTTAAACAATCATAACTTGCCCTATATCTTCTGCTCTATTATCAGTAAACTCCGATATCTTTTTCAGCATTGTTTTTTTATTCCTACTATAAAGTGAAGCAGGTTGTTATATACGAAGGTGTCTATGTGTGTGCCAACTTGGATATATGCATAGGAACTGGATTTAAATACGGGTTTGTGCACGTGACTATTTGCTTCAATCGTGAACTTTATATTGTTTTCACAGAAGGCAGAACTGAAGTGTCTTCTACCTAGAGGCTTGCTGGATCATGGTTTTTTCCCAGCAGGCACGCCACAAAAAGAAAGCAATGATAAGGGCAATGCTGGTCCAGTTTCTAACTATAGTTGGTGTGGGCAGCGCAAGATGCCTTCTTACTTGACTAGGCTTGTGTTCCCTGAGGATTTCTTAACTGCCTTGAGGACTATAGCCATGCAGGAAGATGAGCTTTATAAAGTTTCATCATTGCTGCAAGAGGTATGGCTTCTTTACAAAAGCATCTGCTCTCCTCTATGATTGGTATTTGTGCGGTGTTTCAGGAATATCTTGTTTTTAAGTTAGTGTTGAAGAACACTATGAAAAGCTTGGACTTGCCATTATGCGTAGCTGTTTCGTTAATTGGCATAAGAAGATAATTTGTAATGAATGAGTTTGTTGGAGTGGAGTTCTCATAATGCATATAAGAACTGAAAACTGAACCTGAGCGTCAGCAAATTCAATAATGATTTGTGAACTCGTTCAATTAAGCATGTAACCCCAATTGGCATTAAACATGATGTGAGATGTGGGTGTTATGTTCGCACTCGGCTAAAAGAGGAAAATATGGCTTTTATTGTTCCTTTCTTAGTTAGATGCAGTCAGCCGATAAGCTTACTGTCAGACCAGTCCAGAAAGCTTCTTTTTTTTTTTCAATAAAAAATGGACTTTATGAATTTGGAACGGCTCTCCATGCCAGAATCAGTTGTTGCTTAATGCAGTACTTCAATTTGAAGGACAATAACCACATATTGAATCGAAAGAATATGCATATGGTAAAAATTGAAACATATCGTGAGCATCCAATAGACAGCTTCTCTTTGCTGACATGGGAGGTGGTTTGGTCCACTTACAGCATTACATGGCTATTGTAGGGTGCTTCTTCTTTGTTACCAATATGTTGTGTCAGGTTGGAATTTCTATTTTCTTTCAGCCCTTGAACCCTAACTGAATCTGTTTTTCTGGAAAGCTTGTTGGTTCGGACGGGGAGAGGCAACCAACTGATAAAGAAGTTCGAGCAGCAATTTGGGAATCTTGTGGGGATTCTGGAGCTCTTCAATTGCTTGTCGATCTTCTTAATATGAAGTAATCTCCAAAGAACTATTTCCTTGATGTAATTATTTGTCTTGTAATTAGCAGCATTATTGTAAGATCCTTAATTTCTCATTCTGCATGCGTCTTAAAGCCATTCTTTGGGAAATCAGCTGTACTTAGGGTAAAGGTTCTGGTCGTATATGCTATTTTGTTGACTGTGCTTCCATTTCTTAATCTTCTTTATGATGTTTTCTTTCCCTGCTTAACTTTATGACTTTATGTGTTTTCATCCTCCCTATTCACAATATAGTTCCCTTCTGAATTGATAGATTCATATCGGAAGGAATTGATATTAAGTTAAGATTGACTATTGGTCCTTCTGTAGGAGGTGTTCCCAATAGGTATTCAATCGATTAAATAGCTGAGTGTTGGGGGTTGGTGATTTTAACCTGGAGGCAAAGTTTTATCAAACCTATTGCAGGAAAAATTTGTTGCCTGCACCTTTTGAATTTATAGTCAAACCCATAGAAGTTCTATCGCAGTTTTTCGTATATATCTCTTTCGAATCAGATAACCACAAATGTCAGTTGGTAAAAGTTCCTTTTGGAATTTCTGTGTCAAGTTTATTTATCCAATTTTATTCATTTTTTTTTTGTGAAAACTAGGATCCTGGATCTGTTGGGTACAGTCCAGTTGGGTTTTGATATAACATAATCTGTTGGGTCAAAAGGAGTTGAGTTGTCTATAAAGGCTGGAGTACAATAATTTAGCAATTTCCCTTGAATTTTTCTTTTTGGGTTTCCTGTTTATTTCACAATGGCCTACTACAGTTTATGTCCAGCTTCTAGAATAACTCGTATTATTGCTTTCAAACGACATGAGTTTTGTGTTTGCATTCAACCTTATATATACCCCGGCCACCCCCTTCCCCAATCTCACTATCACTAAGAGAAGGGGGTAAAAAACATAAAGGAAAAAGGTTTGGTTCTGATGGTGTCGTATTATGCAGGTTCCTTTGAATAGGATATAATGACATCTTATTTGGGTTTTAAAAAGGTCTGTTCATATATCTTGTGCACGTGTTGTTGCATTAATAGGAACTGGCCTCTGAGTTCCGTAAAATGTTTTTTTTGATTGATCAGGAGTTCATACAAGAGTATGCTACATGTTATTTTTCTACCTTAAACTACTTTTCTCATGTTTTCTTTCCTTCAAAATTGTGAAGTATCAGTCTCAGTTTCTCTGTTCTTGAAGGTAGGAATGAGCTTAGAACATAAATTGAACCAAATGCAAACAGATAACCAACTGCAGAGGTCGAAATATTTTTATGCGGTTTCTTCATTTTAAGGATTTTCACATCCTCAGTTTCTTTTGTGCCAGGATGATAGATCTTGAAGAGGGTTCTGGACCAGAGGAAAATGACATTGAACTACTTGAGAAGGTCCGCAGCACAGAAATCCCGGAAGATCATACAAGGTACCAAAAATCTGAATTTAGAGAAACAATATCTTTGCCTGTTTAGCTTAATGCCTTGTTAATATCTTTCCTAGTGCTTTCTGTGAAACGTAATCTGCGTTGCTATGTCTATAGGTTTTGTTAAGGTATGCTCCAGATGCCACTTTTAAGGTTCAAAGGTCTTCCTTAATTGGAAACTAAAAATGCTTTCCTAGTGCACAATATAACCCGGAAAAGTTATCGTCACTTATTTTGAATGATTTGTAAAACTAAAAAAGCTGGGAAATTACTCCTTGCATGTGTGTGTTGCCTCAACTCTCAGTTTAATCACAGTGTAGGAAAAATAGTACAGAAAAACAGTAATCGAATCAATAATTTCTGAAAAGTATCAACTAGAACACAAAAAAATACAGAAAGTGTAACGAATTAATAATAGCAAACCGAGGCCCATGTTTGACACAGTTTCTTTAAAGCAAATTCGCCGCCTCACCATGGTTGTTTGAGGTTTTGATCCACGTTTGTCTTCCAGGATACAACAGCTTCAAACGATCAGTTAGTAACACCTACTGGATCACTTTGTCGAACGAACTGGTGTTTGTACTCTCTCTCGTAAAACGAAGAAAATACTTAGGAATAGGAAGCTTTTTGTCGGTGTATCAAACAAAACAAAGGACTTCCTTTATATAGCTGCAGGAGCCAAAATATTCAATACGGTAATCAATAGAAGAATTCAATAGGGGAAATCAATATGGGATTTGAATTCTGAAAATTCAATTTCTGAAAGAAAAAAAAAAAAAAACTGATGCACGTGGGTATTAATCAACCTCAATTAATACCGTATTGTCCAGATTCGACAAGCCCGAAGGGGTCCTTTCGGAGACCCTCCGAATATCATGATTTTATTCATCCGAAATTCTGGAAAATTTCCAACACAGTACCTTTCCTTCTGGCATTGAAAACACTCATGTCTCTTTGTAGTCTTTTCTTCTTTTTTTTTTTTTTTTTTTTTAATTTTTATGATCGGCAATAAAGTTTTATTAAGAAACTTGAAGAAGGGTATATCAAGTTGGGGGAGAGGGAGGGGACTCCAACCAAAGTTGAAGGAATTAAAAAACGCCTGAAGGGACAATGTATAGGGTAGTCTTACCATCAGCCATTAGCTGTCAAGTAACTTATGGATTGGTTCGTTCAACTTAAATCTGGGGGACTTGAGCAAGTATAGAGTGTAACTAGTAGGGTTAAAATTGTCTAAAAGTTCCAAGTTTTGATATTATATACTCTTTTGTTTTGAATTGCCACAGTTTTGAAGCGGATGAATCGATCACGCGGGAAGTGATGAGTAAAAACAAGTGGTGTAGCATAGTATATCGAAGAGGGCAGAAACAACTCACCCGTCTTTTCGTGAAGGAAGCAGAGCATGCCTTGCAGCTAGCCTTGAGTGAGGGGAACTAAATATAGTCAGTCATGCCCTTCTGTTATTCCGGAAAGAGAATTTTTTTTGGAGTGCTAACGTTTGACAGTCGCTCAAGTACTTGTTCTAGCATTCAATGTCCCTTGTGGGTTATTTAAGGGAGATGGAAATAAAACATACAAAGGCAAACCAGTTCACCTGGTTTCGGCCATAACCGGGCCTTCGAGAGATTCAGATGGACATCACTGTTCCCCCAACACGGGAATCGAGTATTTCATTCTTTTTTACTCTCTTTTTTTCCCCTTTTGATCCATCATTCCTTATTACTAGAGATTCGATTTTTAATACAATACAGATTGTGATTAGAGATTGTGTTCTTTTTTTTTGTTTCCTTTACTTTCTGTCTCTTAACATCTCCAAATGAAATTGGCTTTATCTGGCTTATTTTGTTTTCGTCTCTCTGTGGTTTATCATTGGAGTATAGTTGGGGTGTTGGTCCGGGTTGGGTTTGGTCTGGACCCGTCACCCGAACCGAACAGATCAGGTTGGCAAAAAAAATAGTTTCAAGATTGACAAGTGGATGCAGCAGAAGATCCCTATGTCTCAACCCTGTCTGACCTCCATGTCCCACCCATCCGAGCAATCAACTCCTCGGATGCCATCTCGGGCCTGAGCAGTCCATGTTCATTTGCGAATCCGAACTGTCGATTTCTCAGATGGATGGTGTGGATGAATGAGACAGGGAGATCAGACAAGGTTGGTGGGACAGAGGATTCGGTTCTAGTGGATGCTAGTGGACGCAGGTACAAACCTTCAATTATTACAGAGATAGCAAAATGCGGGCATTTGGTCACAAATCGCCGGAGGGATCAATGAAGTAGAAAACACAGCCAACTTGGGAACCATTGCGTGAAATAAAAAAATTTCCCATACTTTTCATTCCAGAAATGCCCATATTACAAATTTCTACAGCCTTATTTGCTAACAAGACAGGCAAAAAGAAGAAAGAAATCTTTGGGAAAAAAAAATACTTTTCAAGGACAAATCAAAAAGAGAAATTACAATTAAATCATCTGTTGTTTTCAGACCAAGGGTCTTTTCTCCTCTTCTTCTTCTTCCTCAATTCCTGATCGAAATCTATTCTCTTCACTGTAGTTTACAGGATGCTCGCTCTTGGGAATCTCAGAAGAGGATGTGGTCCTTTTAGGGCATTCGTTATCAGGCAAAAGCTTCATTCCAATTCCCAGTGATAGTAGCAGAAGTCCACCAACATGTTGTACAGTTAATGGCTTTGTAAATATCAAGTACGATAGCAGTAATGTCACTGCTTTTCTCGCCGTTGTCACCTGTGATAGAATTCAAATTATTAGACAAGTTTCAGCAACAAAAAATTCGAAATGTGGCTCTCTATATAAGCATACATGTGATACATAATTCCTGAGTATGTGTTTTGGATGTAGAAGGGAAAGAGAAAGGCTATGAAGCACCAACATTCCTAACTGCTTACCGTATCGTGACAGACACACGGGACGGACACGTATGACACACCATGAGGCATGTCCAATAATTTTAATTAATTTTAAGCATGGGACACAGCGGGGACATATGGTGGACGCCCTCGTCTCAACGTGAACACAGATGGAAACATGACATGGATCGATTTCTAATATTGAAAGCTTATTTTAGGGATAAGCTATTCCAACAATATTAGGACTAGGAAGGACGAAAGACATAAACGCCCAAATAAAACCCTCATATTAGTTTGTAATACTTAACATCGAAACAATAAGAATGATAAAGATACTAATATTAGTTTTGGTTGTTTCTGGATGGAATGTTCATACTTAACCGTTACATATATACATTTGTACATGGGATCCGGGGGGCCTGTAGTGAGTGAGCTCACTACATGTGTGTAGTGAGCTCTCTCGACCGTTCGATCCGAGATCAACGGTCCGGATCGTCTTACACTTTAAAACACACTTTTACATTTATTTTAACTCCAAGTTATCTGGACCGTTGATCTCGGATCGAACGACCGAGAGAGCTCACTACACGCATGTAGTGAGCTCCCAATTTCCCAACCGTATCTGTTACAATTTATTTAGAACTGCCATGTCCGTGCCCATGCTTATTTGGAGAAAGGAATGGAAAGTGGAGAGAAAAAGTTGGCTTTCAGGTTTGGTTCTACAGAGAGAAGAAATGAAGGCGAGAAGGAAAATAAGTTGTTGGATTCTAAAAGGAAAAAGAAACGAAACAAAAGATATGTAACCTGAAATAACAAATGAAAAGAGGAAATGAAAGATGAAAGGAAAAGAAAAGAAAGTGAAATTAGGAAAAACCAAGGAAAGAAAAACACATCCTAAGTTCCAAACAAATCCTTAAGTTCAGAAAAACCAAGGACTATAATCCAAATGCCTTCACCCTATCTCTGTGAGACCTACCATTTGGAAAAAAATCAAGTTGAACTTTTTACCCCTTAAAATATCCTCATTCATGATAACTTACAAAACCAGCCAAGCTGATGACATAAACTTACCATTGCGGTTGTGGCAGCACCAAAAACGGCGATGAGGGAAAGGACAGAGACTTGGCCAACAAATGTAGCCATTGCTTCAAAGACCAACACGCCATATACATAAGGATGCTGCATCAAAATTAAAAAAGACTTCAAAAACGTTACCAGTGAAGGAAGGAAGAACGTATTCTTTCGGATGTTTACCTGATAACATGAATTCCATGCTTCGTGAAATTCTCCGGTCAAAAACATGGGTGGAAGCAAGAAAGGCATACCAACTAGAGTCGACCAAAACAGCATCTCCATCTGTCAAAATAGATGAAAGAAAAGTCCAAATCCATTGGCATTTAGATTTCTTCAGGATCAGTTTTTTCTCATTTTAGTACTTGCGCAGAAAATCAAATCATGTGCAAAACACCTGTGTTGTTTCAGGATTCATGGTAAAGATTGCTTCTTGCAGATTGCCCACGAAGGCATCCATTACTAGAGCACCGGACACCATTATAACACCAATCAAACTAAAGTTTGGTGAAGTTTGCGCATCTGCTAAAGTGAAAAGGATCAAACCCACTACTAAAAGAACAGCAGATAAGTATTCTCGAGGCGGATATTTCCGCCTCAGACCAGGTATGAAAGCACCCATTACCATCACTGGAAGAACCTGTAACACGACAATGCAGAAAATCAGAATAGTTTGGAAAGTAGACATACATATCCCAATGAAAATTTGTTGAACAATATCCTCAACTGCCTTGTCTAAATGCTCTCAAATAATTCACTAAATTCAGTAACTCCACATTTTTAATCCATTGCAAGCTTCTTTCAAGATAAACAAGCTGCCATAAAGCTAGAACAGAGAATAAGTACATCACATCTATCTATATTGTTCCAACCAGGTTAGAAAATTTCATTGAACGATTGCCGGGGAAGTTAATAGAAATATTATCAAAGTGAACCAAGAAACATGAAAACATTGCCATGTAATTGTTGTACATGAATTGCTCTTGTTAAACACAACCCATTGGATATGTACCTTGGTAGATTTGAACATAATTTGAGCCGGGTAATTTAGAAAAGCCAAGGAACCTTTGGTAAGTCCATTTGAACCCATAAGCACCGCGGAAAGCTTCACATAAGTCGTCCATGGGTTCACCGTTTGCTTCCTAGTGAAGCCTTGTAAGCGAATCAGTGCAACATAAACCCACCCTTGAACAAATGTAAAGTACCAACCATAGCTGTAAGAAGTAAACCAATCATGGATATGTATAAAATCGGCATATAAATCCTCAAAACAACAGCAAAAAATCAGACAATGATCAACAAACTACAACCCACATGATTAACTGACCTGAATTGGAGCCTATTGTATACATATTCCTGAATAAACCAATAAATCAGTTAAGAGTTTTGATTTACAAATTTTGCATAACATTTTCTTTATGGGATTTCTACTCCAAGAATGAAAATTAACTTCAGTTGTTATTTTTTTAATTTTTTTTTTGGGTACATCAGAAATTTATGATAAATACAATTGGCCACAAAGTTTTGAACTTTAAAAAAAAAAAAAAAAATCTTAAATAATGACATTAATAATGCAAAATTCCCCAAGAGTCAAGAGAGGCAAGCACTAATATCGTATGAATTTCTGTTAACGGGCCAGATAGAAACTGTTACTCATAATACCACCATTAATAGAGAAAAACCTTGCTATTGGTATTATTATTCATAATTTTGGCAAAATTTAAGCCCACACATTGTTATTTTTTGGCACGCAACGTCATTTCCCCTGCCTCATTCAAGCCATTTTAATTTGCATTGAAAAATGAGACGAGATTAATCCTTAAAAAGGAAACGAGAAAAACCCAACTCCATCTTTGGAAGCAATCAAACAGGGGGGAAATGAAACAGAAACTTTTTTCATTCACGGGTTTTCTCAGGAACCAAACAGGGATTTAGCAGTCACACACGCCATTCACAAGGTAACAGATGAAAATCCCAATAGAGCAAATGAAAAGTTGGAAAAAAAGAAAAAGAAAAAAGAAACATAAAAACCCAAAAGCTTGAAAAGTTGAAAAAAAAAAAAAAAAAAACAGAGGAAAACCTTTATTTTCTAGAGATAAGTAGCACAAAAAAAACTGGGTTTGAGTAGATTATACCTCACATACGCCATTGACGAGGTAACCGAAGAAAAACCCAGAAGAGCAAATGAGGAATTGTTTCCACTTCGGTTTATCAGAGAGTGAGATTCCAAAGAGGGATCGAGTTTGCTCTTCGTTCTTCATTCTTCGGTTAGGGGTGTTTACTTTACAAGCAATTTCAGAGGCTTTATTGACGGGGTTATGCAATCGAAATAGTAGTAATCAATTGGGTCTCTTCAAGGTTAATTTGCATGTTGACTTTTGGACTTGACGTGAAAGGAGAAAAGTAGCAGTATAGAATGAGTGATTCGTGATTCATTCAGCAGGTGTACCGGTTTGAATCTGATTACGTTAAGCCAATAAAATAGTAGTACACCACCTTGAGAACAGGAAGAGAGAGAGAAGAGGAATTGGTTTGGTTTAGAGAGAGAGAGAGAGATCACAGGGGTCAACACTGGTTCTAATCTTTGTTTAAACAGTTCAGTTTTTAAATTAATAGTACTACAGTATAAATTTAATAGTTTTCAAATTCATATTATATTCAACCGTTTATCAAGAAATAAATCAAATAGCTGGTCTAGAATTTTATTTTTGTGAATAAAGACGAAAAATTTCAAAAAATCGGTTTTTTGGATGTCACATTCGTCTTTATTCACAAAACTTTAAGTTTGGCTAATAATTTTATACTTTTTAGATTCCCCTCGTTGAGACAAGCCAAGAAACCACAAAAAATCGACCGAAAGCTAACAAATGCAATTTTTTTTTTGAATAAGGACAAAACAAAAAAAAACCAAAAAACCAGTTTTTTCAATTTACCCAAACCAAACCATATATGTTTGGAAAATATAAAAAATATAGTGAATTTTTATTAAGATTTTTTTTTTTCAATTCTCACGCCTGTTTTCATTTTCGGAGTGCTCTCTCTCTCTCTCTCTCTCTCTCTCTCTCCGATTATGAAATGGTATATGAGAATTAATACATATAAGAATATTCTAGTAACTTTAGCAAAACAAAAGTGCAAAAAGATAGTAGTAGATAAAAGTGCGGAAATCATCTTTGTTATTCTTAATTAGTGTTAGGAGCTAATTAGTAATATTAGATTTTAGATTGCTAATTGTAGACTATAAGTTTTTGAATCATAATGTGACCTGTATAAATGTTTGAATGATATGGAAAGAAAGTATTTTGTACGTGAAGTATAATTGGAATACAAAAATTAATGTTTCCTACAATTTGAACAAAGCTTCTACTGGTTGGTCATCCACGGTTCGACAAACTCCCTTTCAAGCACTATAAAGTGGAGGGTATTATTGCTCTCTATCTCCCTCGATAACTGACATGAAAGGGTCGGGCATATAGCACCATGAGTTTTGACATGCTATAGGTAGTTGCCCTTCTAACCCTTGGATTTGGGAGAGGTGTTGTGCACTTGGGTGCTTTGCACCGTGCTGTGCACCTCTCAGCCATCCGATTGTGTTTTCGACGACTGAGATGTGTTCGATAATTATAATTTAATTTTGATTTATTTTTATCGATAAAAAATCAAAACACATCCGGACCATCCAAAACACAATTGGATGGCCGAGGGATGCACAGCATGGTGCAAAGCACCTAGGTGCACAACACCCACCCCTTGTCCCTAACCCTTACCATAGGATAAAATGGGTGTAAATAATCTGTCTTGCGGAGGAAAGAAATTGAAAAAGAAAAAGAAAAAGAAGAAAAAAAAGGGGTAATTGTTTTAGAAAAAGGGTAATTGAATTATTTTATTTGGGGATTTTAAATTGTAACCCCATTTTAGTCCTAAAGTTTTACAAGGTCTAAAGTCCACATTTTTTTTTAAAATTTAGGTACTTTCAAAGGGTTTACCCTTTCCTAGGGTTTAGGTTTTAGGGTGCACTTTCCTATTATAGGGTTTTAGTGGTTTAGACATGGACTTTCATAGGATGGACTTCTCCCTTGGCCTCGGTTTCCCCAGGGCTACCTTTCATAGGGTGCTTATCTAGGCATTTTTTTGGACTTTCATGTAGATACAAACTTTGTTGACACTTTCATAGGGTCACCCTAGGATTTAGGTTTTAGGGTGCACTTTCCTCCTTATAGGGTTTTAGTGGTTTAGTCAAATTTCGGCCAGGATGGACTCCTCCTCCGGCCTCGGGTTTTAGGCATGGACTTTCATCGTGCCTCGCTCCCTCGGATGATTTTAGGATGACTTTTATAGGGTGTTCAACATTTTTTGGCACTTTCCTAGAGGTACAAACTTTTTTTTGGTAAAAAAAAAAAATAAATGTTTTTCTAATGATTTTTGTCGTCGCAATTTTTCCCCGAGCTCAACCACTCCATAGGTTATAAACTTTTTGGTGGATTAATGGGGTTCAATGGCGGTGTGACTCTGCCATAGGGCCATCTACGAACATCTCTTTTGGGGGAACAAGTCTCCTGCCCGAAAAAAAAAAAGAATGTCGGTAAAGTAGATTTTTTCTTTTTATACGTATCTATTTTTTTAGCGGCCCATGAGTTGCACTTAAGACTTTAAAGGCAGTGTTCGCCCCCGGTTTTCCATCAAGGCTAAAAGCCTTTTGATAAATCATGCCTCATTTCAATTTCCATCTTCTATTACGTTTTGAGATTTAAAATGTCTAAAGTTTCACTTTCCCCATGATAAATCATGTGATTTGAATTTGCTGATACGTTCATTTATTTCACTTTTGACATGTTTTTGGAAAAATTATTTAGTGGTCCTGGACACCATCGCGTGCTGTCTCAATAAGGCCAACACTGGCCGAGGGGTCCCTTTTTTGCATACATAAAATGTACTTATACAACGGTGGTGGATTAATGGGATTCTGAGTGCTGGCCGTCCATTTCGACAAATGGGCAAAAAAAAAAGATTTAATCCAAAGTAGATTTTTCTTTTTATACGTATCTATTCAATTTATTTGCTTAAGACTTAAAGTGGCTCCCCATGATAAATCATGTGATTTGTCGATACGTTCATTTATTTCACTTTTGACCATTATCGAAATGGACGGTTGGATGTTTTTGGAAAAATTATTTAGTGGTCCTGGACACCATCACACTGTCTCAATAAGGCCAACACAAATCCCGAGCTAAAATGCCAACACCTCTCCACCACGCATTCATGTTTGACCCAAAGACTAAATGCATTTAACCCCGGATAAATATATGTTAGAGAGGGGTGTTGGGACGGTTGGATGGTAATACGTGGGTGTCAGTGTCCCCCGAAGACCACTGGATGTTTTTGTTTTTGAAAGATGATATTGAATTTAATACGAATGAGCTTTTGAAATCAAGCGGGTCAGGTCCCAAGACCACTCATCACAATAAATCAAAAAAAAAAAAAAAAAAAAACTTTATAAAGATTCAATTGAAACCCAACTCTTAAATTCTTCTATTTTCAATTTTTTGACTTTTCTTTTTTATTTTTGACTTTCCTGCTATCAATAAAAAACATTGAGTCGGAGAGACATTCTACTAGAAGAAGCCTAATTTTTTTTAAAAAATGGAATAATGGATATTTTGACCTTCTTTTCTAGCAGATATGAGATTCCCAGATTACCAAACTTAAAAATGTCTGAATCTATATAATGAAACAAGACAGTTCCTTAAAAATGCGTAGGTAACAAATTTAAGTAATACGCATTTTCGAGAGTAGGGATTAAAAAATATAAAATCGTGAAATAATTTAGCAAGAGTACGTCTCACTACTTTAACGCTCAGATCACGACTAGTTTCCTATCACCTTCAATGGGTACAATCGCTATCATCAAATACGTGAGGGGATGTAATAGCAATTTTGTCACAATTGACACTAAATCCAACACACAAAAGTATTAAATCTTACATTTAGCCAAGCAAAATAGATTATCTGTGTAGTACCAAAAAAAACAAAAAACAAAGAGTCTGTGATCTGGTTAACCTGATTAAATAACCCACAAAATAGAAAAAGGTTAACTTATTAAGTTCAAGATGATGTCTCTGCCTAAATTAACGGTGAGAGACCAATATCGATCTGATCAATATTTTTGTCCCCTGTAGTCATAATAAGCACCCATAGTCAGGGACGGATCTAAAGGGGGCACGTGGGGTCACGTGCCACCACTCAAAACTAATACTATATTTTTATTAATCATCTCATATGTTTAGCATAATTTTGTAAGTGTCCTTTATATATATTTGGCATACACATTTATATGTAGCATCTCAAAAATAAAATTGTTACAAATTAATTCTAGGCTTCAATTTTTGTATTTGGGTTCATTTATGATTGTTAGTTTATAAACTATTTGTCTATTTGGAGCTTTATCTCTCCATTCTTTTTATTTTTAACTGTCGTGGATAAATGGGGTTCATTTATGAATGTTAGGTTATAAACTGTTTGTCTATTTGAAGCTTTATCTCTCCATTCTTTTTATTTTTAACTGTCATGGATAAATATCTTAATAGAACATCATTAATAAAACCATCTCGACAGACTCGATCATTTTAAAGACTTTCAATGCCAAGGTAAAACATACTCTAAAAGTTTTTGTCTAAGATTGCATGCTCATTTTTACGTTCTTGTATGCACTACAAATTTTATAGTAGGCAATGAATGCAGTGAGTCAACATGATTTTATGATGGTTGATTACGGAAAAGAATTTTCACAATTTTGATTAATAATGTGCCCCACTAGAGTGGATTCCTAGATCCATCCGCGCCCATAGTTAACCTTCGCTACAAGTAGAAGTAATTCATATTATACGCATCAAATAAGTATGAGAGGAACTAACCATCACTATTAGGGATGCGTTAGCTTCATCTACCATTTCTTTCATAGATTTCCCTTTCTGTAAAAATGTCAAAAAAAATCTCGATTTCAATGGGATCGGAAGAAATTAGAGCAAAGTTGGCACAAAAAAAAAAAACCAACTTGCACACATAAAAGTTCTTTTATAGCATTTTGTTTTAAGTTAAGGGGCAGAAACTGAACATTTGCTCCGGCTCATGCAATTATACGATGAAATTGAGCCTCAAGATTAGTCGATGTGCGTACAAGCTGACTCAAACATCTTATTTGTAGAAAGAAAAAAAGACGGCAATTACTTAATAAGAGTTATATATACACACTTATAAGAACACATAAAAAAATATCATTTGATGTTAAAATCAAAAAAAGAAAACTGCAAAAAAATCGGATATTGGTAAGTGCCTGATCCAAATAGCTTTAAAAACACTAGTTCCGTCATAGTTTTTGCAAAACCATCAAGCACTTACACATCCGTAACTAATTTTTTCATGTCCTCTTATTTTAATTTAAACAAGATCAACAAAAACATTAGGTCCAAAAAAATCTTGTGGTTTTTTATGTGTTTTTTTAAGTATGAGGGGAACCACCCGATATATATATAGGTGCCACTTCTAGTCCGACTCCGACCTCCGTGATCCGAGCATTTTTTTGACGATCCAACTCCCGGATTTCATAGGAGTTATATTTTAGTGTAAAGAATTATAGGCACATCTCCGATTAATTAAATACTTTGTGATGTGTATGAAGACGCTTTTTGTCTTCCTTCTTTTAGCTTAAAGATCCACAAAATGTTGAAAAAAAAAACCATTTTTTTCTATTTTCGGGAGTAAAAGTCAATTTTGGGCTTTGGAAAATGATGTTTTTTTTGTTTTGCAAATTGTTTTTGGAGATCCGATCCGATGTTCGGATGGTGTTTTCAAAATACAATTTTTATGAAGATTCCCTTTATTTTTTTTAAGATTTCTCGCGCGGACACTTGAATAAACGCACATGGCACGTGATTTTTAATTTTTAATTTTTGATCAGGACACACAGCATGTGATGGCAAAGATTTCGATTGCACCAATGCACTTGGTTGGTTGGTTTTTACTTTCTCCCAAAGTATTTTCCCCCTTTTCATTCACGTTTCCCAATCGACTACGAAAAAAAGATGTAAAAAGGAGAAAAGTTTTTTAAGGGTCAAATCATCCATGGGTGACAAATATCGAAGGGCTTGATCCGAGCAATTTTCCAAAATCCGCATTTTCGATTTTATGAAAAACTACTCGGAAAGCCCTTTCCGGATTAAAACAAAACACATTTTAATTTCTTTTCTATTTTTTCCCCAAAAATCCGGACGGAGTTCTTTTAATCTCTAAACCGTTGATTGAATGCATTGTGTAAGTTTTTATGAGGGCTCCTCACAAAAAAAAGCCGGAAAAAATGCCGTTAGATTGCGTGAAGGGCATAGGATCCACGTGGTACCACATACCCTTTTTTACTTGAGGGAGCCCTTTCAGTACCCAAAATTTTCTTATAAAATCAAAAACCACATAAAAAATCGGACATCCAGGCAAAACCACCGGCGTGCTAAATATCCCTTGAGGACAACAAAATGGATGTCATCATTCTCAAATTCATTCTAGAAATATCCAACTGATTTGAGTTATATTTGTAGTGTAAAGTATTATAGGCACATCTCCGATTAAAAATACTTTGTGATGTGTATGAGACTTTTTGTCTTCCTTCTTTAGCTTAAGATCCACAAAATGTTGAAAAGTTTGAGAAATAAACGCACATGGCACACAATTTATAAAATGGCAAAGATTTGATACGCAAAGATTTTGTTGTGGGCAAAAAAAATCTTTTTTAAATTTGAATCTAACACACACACACACAATAAATCTTTGATTTTCATTTGAAACGCTTTTGTCTTCGCTTGACTTACATTTTGATGGATAGTATAAGTCATTTTGGGCTTGATGATGTTCTTTTCATCATTGAAGGAAGCAATAAACGCACATGGCACGTGATTTTTAATTTTTAATTTTTGAAGACACACAGGTGGAATTTCGAAGATGAATGCACTTGAATTTCTCTCAAAGATTTTTCCCCCTTTTCATTCACGTTTCCCAATCGACTTATTTAGAAAAAGAAAATAATTTTGGTACCCGAGAAATCCGAATTGAAAAGAATGACTCTTGTGCCGTTTTTTAAAAGGTTTGGTAAAAATCCGGACGGCAAAAGATTCTTTTGAATGCATTGGGCGGAAGCCAATTACGATCGGGAAAAGAACACATTAAAAAGGCGTGCTACCCCTTTTGGAGGGACAACATGCATGTCATCATTCTGTTAACAATTTCCGGTCTTTGACTAAATATTTGTGGGATTTTTCCGATCTTTTGTTGTGAAATATTTTATTGCAAAACTTTAATTGAAATACAAAATATGAGCAGTAGTAATAAACAAGTAATTCATAGAACCATAACGGGAATAAATAATGAAATACGTGAACTTGATAATAAATAAAAGCGTAACTCGAGGGAAACGTCGTAATATCCGCGACTTTTGGAAACCAAAATCGCGAAAAGAGCATGGTTCATGGACAATTTCGCTTAAACTAAATAGGGGATCCATTCCTCCAAAATCAGTAATAAACAAGTAATTCATAGAACCATAACTAAAATGAAATACTAACTTGATTGGCCGTCGTAATATCCGCGGCTTAAACCAGAAAAATCGTGGTTCTGTTTAAAACAGGGGGATCCATTCCTCCAAAAATCGCCAACATTCTATGTTGGCCGCTCGTCTCGTTGGCCGCCCGGCCAACATTCCTCTGTTTTTTGGAAAATTTCGTAGATTGGAAGAGCGCCTTAAAAACCTTTCTTTTGAAGGAAGCCGGTTCTTTTGAGTTCAAAACAAACTTGAGAAGTTGATTTTGAGAAAATTGTACCTTGGGTAAGGTCGTATCGTGCGATAACGGAGGATACCGCCCGATACGGAGCCTTAGGGGGTGGGTTTGCTTGAAATAAGGCTATCCGAACCCGGGGATGATTACGGGAATCATCCCGAGCCCGGAATAACTCCCCTCAGAATACTGGAAGATCGATTAAACGAGCAGCGTTGTACCTTTTCGGAATGAAATGATCGAGCTGCGAGAGTTTTAGGTTTTCTTTGTTTCGGGAGGGAAAAACTTCAGGTTCTTTGTTGGATGCTGGGTGAATGAGAGAATGGGAATAATGAGAGGAGTATTGGTAGTAGTCGAAGGTTTGAGAGGAGGTAGTTTTGACAGTGTTTCAAAACGCGGAGTAACGGATTTCGGTTTCTGGTCTTATGTGTGTCTCTGTCCAGGGCTTTGAGCGGAGGCCGGCGGAGGTTTATATAGCCGTGGAGGAGGTATGATGAAGAAAATCTTCCGAAAGATTTTCGCGATGATGATATTCCCTGCGCCGGGGAATATATTCGTTTGTGAAGAATCTTTCCGAAACAATGCACGTCCTTTCGATTTGGACAAAATTGGGGTGTCTACAAGATTTTGTTGTACCGCTTGGCTTCCAAGAGACAAGGTCCGGGATTAGTAAACACGTTATAGTTTCAAGCAAAAATTAAACTTAAATAAGGCTTGTTTGTGAGAAATTAGTTATACCATCCAGCCATGTGATGTCCTAACACCCTTCTCTATTTTTTTTTATCGGCCTTCAACATATTCTGGAAACTCATATATTTAGTCTTGAGTCTCACATAAATATGTGCAGGAGAATAACATTATAGTACTAAGTAATGACGCCATAAGAGCACTAATAGTATTTTTGTATATATTAAAAAAAGTGATGTATATTTTTCTAAAAATGCAAACAAAATCCTTTCAAAGATCCATGCATGTGGCTCCGCCACCGGATTGGCCGCCCGGCCATCCAAAACGGACTGGTCGTTTTATTAATTTTTTTGTGAGCTCTGATTGATCTTTCCGAGGTAACCATGCACGTTCCTTTCGTCATAGGGGATGCACTTGGATCAAAATTGGGGTGTCTACAAGGTTATTTTGTTGTACCGCTTGGCTTCCAAGAGGGGTCTGGGGTTCGAGGTGGTGGAGGTCTGGGATTCCGTAAACACGTTATAGTTTCGAAGCAAAAATTAAACTTAAATAAGGCTTGTTTGTGAGAAATTAGTTATACACTGGTTCTGGGGCATCGCCATGTGATGTCCTAACACCCTTCTCTATTTTTTTTTATCGGCCTTCATCACATATTCAAGTAAAACTCATATATTTAGTCTTGAGTCTCACATAAATATGTGCAGGAGAATAACATTATAGTACTAAGTAATGACGCCATAAGAGCACTAATAGTATTTTTGTATATATTAAAAAAAGTGATGTATATTTTTCTAAAAAATGCAAAAAAAATCCTTTCAAAGATCCAGTGTGGGCACAAGCCCACACCGGCATGCATGTGGCTCCGCCACTGGATTTGAGGTTTAAGTTACCAAAATGGAATAATTTAACATTAGTTGAACAAATGAAAAAAAAGGAAAGGGAAAAAAATCCTCTTCCTTCGTTCAAGTTGAGAGGAAAATGAGAGGAAAAATAATTTAACTAAATTATTTTAACTAAAAATTTTCCACTTAACTTTCCTCTTTTCCTCTCTTTTATTTTATTTTCTTTTTCCTTTCTTTTCCTAGGCATCAAATAGAGCGTAAAATAAAGGCGTAAACAATACTATCACATATGGTTTTTTCACCGATCAATAGTAAATAGACTTCATAAAAAAGATTTGTATAGTTGTATCCTTGACCTAAATCTCAAAGAGAGAGTAGTTATTTCACTTTAAATTCTAGTGGCTATATGAACTTAAGGAGGTTTACTCTCTCAAATATTTTAAGTTTATAGTATATATTTTTGGATAAATAGTTAATAACACATCACTGTTATTACCGCAACTACGTCTCTTTTTGGACTTTTCCCGTAGAAAAGAAGAAAAGGTGATACTAATATTTCTCTTGTTGTACTGTAACATTTTAGCTAACATTAAATATTAGAGCAATAGCAACAGCTTAGGCATAACTTGAGCAAAAAACGTAGTGAATAGTGCACATTTTTTTATTTTACGTAATAACATCTCTTTCAATACTTCAACAATCCTCTTTGTTACTTTCTCTGTCTCCATAAAACATTATAAAAGTATAAAAAGTAGAGAAGAGAGAGAGTGTGTGTGTGGAATAATTAAAAGTTAATAAAACAAAAGGTGAGAGGAGGGGGGAGAGAGAGAGTAAAAAGTACATTTAAAAACTAATTTGCTATTGAACAATGGCACGCTACAAGTGCCAAAGCACTATTGGGGAATTCCTAATGCAAAGTGGTACAAAAGCCAATAGAGAAGCTAGTGCAAGGCTTCTTTTGGGTTTGGTTATCTACTTCAATTTTTTATACCTATAGCGTACCTTGTTGTTGCTCTCAGTCTTGAATACTTATGGCTAGATGAACGTGTAAAACCCTATGTTGAAGCTTAGGTATCACACTCATGTATGTGGTTATAATGGAAATGGATTCTCTCCAGTCCAAGTTTTGGATTGGATGAGAGACTCTAGATAACTAGACCCGTTCATTTGCTCATAAACTCTTACTGGTAAAGCTTGAATTGGCGAGAATTCAGACCCGATTGTCACAGTATGGAGACTTTGGACCATTGAATAATTTCTCTCTCTCTCTCTCTCTTTTTTTTTTCCCCTCACGTAAGCTAGAAGAAGGGAGAAGAAAATTTTTGGGCTTGGAGTTCACTAGCCACAAGTCGTGTAAATTCTTCACTTATTTCTCCTTTCTGTCGCATCCTTAAATTAGAATGGTAGATTTATTGAAGGTACCGATGAAGTAAGACGTACACAAGAAAAGAGCAATACTTTATCTCTCTATCAATTGGTTGACAAGCTTTTGCTCCATGCTTTATCACTCTTTTTACTCTACATCATTAAAGTTTTCGGTCAAAGTGGTTTTCCTAAGATAAGTCGAAGTTTGTGTAAACTGACTTAGACATCTAAAGTTACCGGAAAAAAAAAATCAACACTAATCTTTCAAAGTGTACGGAGCATCGACGGATTTTATCAAATCTTTTGGGGCTAGTGCATATAAAACTTTACCCCGACTTTAATTGAGTTCTCTGCAAGTCGACGGTGAGAGCCTTCAATTAATCAAAATAAGCGGCCTGGACACACACACCTGAGTTGTAAAAAAAAAACAAAACAGAAACGAAACATGATAAAACAGACGGTAGAAATTTTGTTGCAATTTTTCTTCTTCTTCTTCGGTTTTTTCTTTTTTTAATCATTGTTGCAATTGTCCAGCAACGATTTCGCTCATCTAATGTGACTGGGCCAGATTTGGGCCATTTATTTAGACTCTTTTTATGATGGGTTGGCCCACATAGCATTATTAAGAAGGAAACTTGTGAGCGGTGAGCCCCACAGGTGGTGTGGGCCTTACCCCTCTTATAGCTAGTGCACACAACGGGTGTGTTTGGTTTGAGTTTTGAGTTTTGATTTTTGTAATGATTAGAGGGAGAAATAAGGATAATAATTAAAAAAATAGGTACTAATGATTAGAGAGAGATAGAGAGAAAAATAAAAATAATATTTAAAAATAGGGGTAATAATTGAATAATAATTGAGAAAATCGGTTCTTGAAAACCAAAACGAACATGTCGAACAGTCTCACATAGGGGTGGGGCCTACGTGTGGGATCCACCATCAAAGCAACAGTGGGTTATTTCTTTAATTGGCGTTGGACAATTGGCATTATTAACCAATTCTATACCAGCAATGGACTCATCAAATGAGTTTCAAATTGGCATAATTGGAAATACATGTAATCTTACTCATCTTGCTTCGGTCATGTTTCAAATTTATGTGTATAACATTTTATGTTTTTTGTTACCTTGCTAACGTATTACTACTTGCTAAATAAACTCATCTAGCAAGATTTGTTTCCCGGATCGTTGTTTGCAATTTCTATCTTTTGAGTAGTCTCACATTCACAAATTTTCAAGTCAACTCATACCAAGTGTTTCAAATGAGTTTCAAATGAAGGCTTTGTTTGCTGTGTCTAGTTTAGAGACATCAAAAACATACTCCTCCGAGGTTTGAATAAGCTAACAAATCTTGATAGGACACATTTGGTTATCAAAAAAAAAAAAAAAAAAAAAGTGTTTCAAATGAAGGCTTTGTTTGCTGTGTCTAGTTTTTGACAGGTGTAAATTTGTGTCTAGTTTAGAGACATCAAAATATATTGAATAAGCTCAAATCTTGTCACACATTTGGTAAGCATTAAGCAGGTTGGGGTGAATTACAGGTGTAAATTTGGCCTAGCCTGGCCCATCGATCATTGGGCTCAGATTAGTCACACCTAAGCCCATCGATCTCCTACCGAAATTGGAGCTTGGGATGAAGGTTAACTCAGGTTTTGAACCATGGTGGCTGAAAGCAAAATTTAATCAACGCACGGCTTTGTTTATGTTTGCATCTTGACCGTCTGTTTGTGTTTGATGATCTGGTTTTAAAAAAAAAAAAAAATCCATGTAGGAGTTAATTCTTACATGAAAGAGTTTTTAAAACTCCGGACCATCGATTCCTAAAATGGACGGTCCAGATGTGTTCGTGCGGGTACGTAACATTTGTGGTGTACGTACGCGTAGCCAGGTTCGGCTGAAAGGCTATGCTAGCTCGTTAGTGATCAATATATGTGAAATTACCTGATACCCTAGGATACAATTTATTAACAATGACCATCGTATAAAAGGTACACGATATCTTACTAGGGTTCTTTGCATCTTTTCGCGTTCTCCTTGTGGCGGCCAATGCCGTCTCCCCCTATTTATTCTCCATCAATCTCTTACCACCACCTTCATCTTTTGAACAACATTTCTCCTCTTTCTCTAGTGCTCTTCGATGCAATTGAAACACCTTCGCAAGCATTATACGAGTTACCTCAGATATGTTGAACGCATGGATTTGGTATGTTTTGCGATATCTTTATATATTTTGTTCATCTAACAAATTGAATGTGTGTTTGGTAATGTTAATAAAACTTTCAAGGTGTAGGCATGTATCCCTATTTCTCTAATTACATTGTTCCACGCTTTGTTCAATTGACTTTATGGTTGGTACTACATCCATATGTGTATGTCTTTGCATATACGTTTTATTTTGGTAACACTTTTGGCGACTTCTTAATTTTTTCAGATAGATTTGGAGATGGTACAAGTTTTTTTTTTCTTCATCATTTTTCAAATAGATTTGGAGATCGTCCAAGCTTTTTTTTTTCTTCATCATTTTCAGATAGATTTGGAGTTCGTACAAACTTTGTTCCTAGTAAGATAAAATATGCAACAAATTTTTTATTCTTAATATTCATCACATGCATTGTGGTTGAAGGTGGGCGTGGGCAAGGTTCCCTAGGCTCAGTGGAACTATCCATAAGGGCCCTTGATCATTCCCGATTTCCCGTTTCATTTCATTTATAGACTTGCACATTTTCTAAGTTAATGTTAATAAAACTTTCAAGGTGTAGGCATGTATATTAATGTGGAATCCATATAGATCTAGTTTTCATGACTAGTTATTTCTTTTTCATTCATAGATCATATATCGAATGCTATTAAGCACTTTATAGTTTATACTGTAATCTAACCTACAAGAAAATGAAACATAAAAACTGTATAATTCAATGCTCTCTCCATAAGCTTTCATAAAACACATGAACAATGAATTCGAACAACGTGCTGAATTTCTATTCATCTATGGTTTGCATTGAGAGTAGGCGTGTTAAGGTTGAGACAAGAGCAATTTATAATCTCTAATAGTCAATGAGCTCACCTGAACCTTTGTCTCAAACTGACAATTTCCTCTCCTAATTTTGTTATCAACATCAATCTCATTCTTTTGTGGAATTTTCTTTGTTATGATTGACGTTCTCTCTCTCTCTCTCTCACAGAATGGGCCACACAGCGACATCACCTGTTTGTTATCAGATAGGGGCAAGTCTTTGTTATCCCATAGTCATCCTACCGGCATTTGGGACTTTATCGATGGAGAACATGGTCGTTGTTCATTGCATTTCATTTGTGGTAAGGCATTCATTAAAAGAAGGATTGGTTTGTGGTAGGTAAGAGTATTTGCAAAGATAATAACCAAATTTACATGTATTGCTCACTTAATTCTCCTATTTTGCAATCGCTATAAAATTCAAAGGTATCAGACACATCTCAAACCCTAATTCAAGTGTTATACATTTAGAAGAACATAACATATAGATATCTTCCCTGCTACATGATCTATGTTGGATTTTGCTATACTTCGTATGAGTTGGAGTTTCTTGCATTCTACTCCCACATAGGCTAGTTGATTACACCTTTTTCCTTGATGATATTGTTGCACAAATGCACCTACTTGCAATTGATTAAAGATAACTTTGGTCCATCCAATGTGTGTGCTATATTGTCAAATGGCCTGATTTTAATGCGCTTTTATTTTGCCTATTTGTTTTTAGAAGCCTAGTTTTTTCCGTGAATTAATTCCATTTCTTGATTTTCCACAATTGTCAAGTGTAGTGCATGAAATCCTCCATTGACTCGTGATATTTTTTCTATCAGAGCTAAATGGAAGAGCCAAGATCGAAAATAAGTTTTGATCTTTCTTCTACCAGGGAAAAAGGAGATGACGGGGTAACTTTTCTTTTCATTCTCAACTTTTTTTTCCTACCTTGTGGCATGTATAAGAATATGTTCACCAAAAGAAGAACTGAACCAAGCTATTGTAAAGGAACATGCAAAGGAATAAAGAACCGAGGAGCAATCCTCGAAATAGTTTTTTTCTTTTATGGCTACCATACTTGTTAGCTCAAGTAGGATCATACTTGTTTGTCTTTTGAGCACCCTAAGCTATAAGAGTATACGGTTGACCTAGATTCAATCATATATATAACTGTTTCTATTTTGGCATCTACTATTTCTCAGGCTGCTAGAGAAAGAGTTTTTAAAAGCTTACAAGGCAAACCCTTGCTTGAGGACTAAAGTCAATAATTTCCAGCGCCAAATGTCATCAATCAATAACTCCGAGGATGAGTTTGTAGCCAATCGACCTGAATGGACTCTGTTGATTAGATTCTTGCTTGCAGGTTTTACCATTTCAACAATTACACTCGTTTTTGTTGTACAAGTAGGGTTGAATTATGACTTCTGAACCAAAATTCTAACTTTGTTTTGTTGGTTTTTTATTTCTGTTTGTCAAAACCTAATTCCACTAAGAGTCCAAGTATTTCCTATTATTCAGCATTTTACTTACGTTGGGCATGTGCTATGACAATTGTAGAGTTAATATTGTAGAGAAGTAAAGAAAGAAAAGCATGAACACAATGAGGATTGATTAACACTTAAAAATAGTCCAAAGTGCCAAAGAAACAGAATGAGGATTGATTAACACTTAAAAATAGTCCAAAGTGCCAAAGAAACAGAAACATCTTTATTTCTTTTCTTTAACAAACTTTGTGCAAATAGTATCATACTAGATAGCTGAATAATTTTTATTTGAAGTACTAAAAAAAAGGAAAGAAAGAAAACCAGAGTGAACTCAAAAAATAAGGATTGATTATTCATTTGCAAAATGTCAAGAAACAATACAAAAAAAGTAAGCCATATTATTTGATATTATTAGATCTATGGGGAAAACGTATGACGGTGGTGTTTCTTTTTAAAAAGACAAGAAAAGAAAGCATAAGAATCATAACAGGGGCAGCCACAAGAAGTGTCACACAACACTTATATCCATTCATATGTATAGAAAGGGAATTCTCAATCCCATAGTGCACTACGAGAATGTAGTGTATGCACATTGAAACGCTTTATCGAGATTTCATCGTTGTGATCCGAGCCCCTCAACTTATAGAGTTTGTTGGATAAATCATACAATATAAATTAAATCAGCTGGTGTGCATCTACAAATTGCCGAGATGAAATCCGAGCTGTTGAAAATACTTCAACAGCCCTAATGCGCACTAGGGCCTCACACCAATGGTGCACTAGGATCCCACTGTTAGATAAATATATCTAGATTAAGAGGAATTAACCTCTTGCTATCTAGTTAACAATGTTCAATTAACGTAATGTTTAGTACAACTATTTTATTTAACAAACTTTAAAAATTAAATAGTTTAGATAACAATGATGAGATCTCGATAAACCACTACCTCCTCGTAGTGTATTAACGCACTACGGATCCCAAGTCTTATTTACAAACATTCACATGAGGGTCCCACGTGCAATGCAAATCATTGTTATATATCAATGCATTCATTAAAATAATAATCTAGTTATTTTAGGTAAGATATCATAATGTGTATTTTCTTTTCCACAATTTTCATAACCAATGTCACATAGCCCATGCAAGGTTGATTTTTCATAAGAACCATAGATGTTCCCAAAAAAAATAAAAAAATACAGATAATTACGGGCCAGTTCAAAAAACTTTATATTAATTTCCATTGAGGATTAAGGTGTTAAATACGTGCAAGTCTAAGGTGGTAAGTGAAGTTACACTAATGCCCTTACACTAATGCCCTTATTAACCCAATCTTCCCCTACTCTCAAAATCTCGCGTTCAAACCTCGCATCGTTTTGGTTCCTAGTTGTAGCCAATTCATCGCAAAAGAAATCCAAGAGCAGCCGATCCACACTGGCATCGACACGGGTTTCCAACGATCTTGTTCTTCTAATATGATTCACATTGTCTTGCTTTTTCTCTGATTGCATCGTCTTCACCGTAGAATTCTTTACAATCCGAATACCCTTTTTTCTTTAAGGTTGGTTGGGTTTGTATTACTCCCCAGATTTTCGAGACGGTGGTGGAAAGGCAAGAATGATCGTTCATCTTCTTGAATTGGAAAACTGATCGAGGACTGAGACTGGATTGTGCTGCTCTTTCTCTTCGCATAATAACTCTCCCTGTGACCTTGTTAATACCATTTACCATACTAAGGTTAGAAATGTGAAAGAATAGAAAAGGATTTAATTAAGCCATCAAAAACAAGATCTTGAAAGTTTATAGTTATAAAAGAGTGCGTGATTGTAAAACTCGTTGGTCTTTCTAAATAACTTATTCACGTGTCTATTGATATATGATGATGGTAATTTGACATTACTCCATTTATGATATAAATTTCTGTGATATTATTAATTATAAAACAATATTCCTAAACAACCCTTTTATCTATTGAACATTAGATTAGTCAAAAGACATCTAGTTTTACCACTAGGTCACCTTTTCCTTTGTGATGAACTCCAGGCCGGGCCACTTTTTTCTAGAGCAATGCTACGAATGCTACTTTAAAATAAAAACGGCACAATTGTGTTCAGAATTATTCGATACATGTGAACTCACATAAATAGAAACATAGTTGTGTCTGAAGTTGTATCTGACTAGCCGTCTTCCCGGACTCTTTTTTTCTTCTATAAGAGTAATCATTCCTAGCCTTTTTCTAAGACCAAGTGAGGGGAAATAATTGTAAATTCTGTATGTTTGATTATCTTATGGTCTGTGATTATCTTATGGTCTGTGGATGGCATTTTAGGTCAACCAATAATTAGACCTACCAAAATCCTACCGACGGTAAAAGTTTAAAAAAATAAAATAAAATACTCCACCGTTTGCAGGTCAATTTGTCAGATCAGTCAACCAGTAGACAAAATTTAAACAACAATGCTACAGAGACAATATGCTAAGGGTCAGACCTACGTATGAATCCTACCCCGTATGAAAATTATTGAACGGTTCTAATCATTCGCGTGGGACTAAAAAAATGAGCCATGCATGCTAATTAGTACAATTTCGGTACCTTAGACTTCGATACCCATATCTTTACCGATAAAAAAGGGACGGAAGATGTATAATTTTTACTTATTTACCGTCTGAAAAAAGAGGAGTTGGGGGCCTTGAAAAACTGGAGGTCTAAAGCAAAGGCTTTAGCTGCCTAACCGGCCCAGAAAGAAGCAAACAAGTTTCCAAGCCCGTTCTGAATTCCTATTCCAAATCCACCTATAACAAGTTCACCGTCCACCGCCTTTTGTGGATTCTAGTAAATTCTCATTTCAGTAATCTGAACCGTTCATCTAGTAGGACTACAGATTAACGTATATATGGAAAGAATCACCTCAATTGGGCATCGATAAATATATCAAAAATGAAATTTTTGTTTATAAAATAGACGGTCATGAACAATTTGACTTTAAAACAATTGCAGAATCATTCCATTCATTTTATGAACCGAAATTCAATTTTTTTATATACCTATCATACCAATCATGCTGATTTTTCAAGTGGATACACTACTCTATGACCTTACAAGATGAACAGTCTAGATTACTGAAATGAACGCACGGTGAGACTCACAAAAAGCAGTGATGGAAATCATGGTGGTCCACATGAGGTGTAACGAACTTAATCTCGTTATAAACACATAGAAAACCCGTTTGTATTTCTATTAGTCCAAATTAAACATCGGTTAATTTTTCATGCTATTGTGTCATATATCTAGGGCGTCACATTAGTATAAAATCCACAATAGGTACTGTAGAATCTGATTAATTTTTCATGCTATTGTGTCATCGGTTACTTATAAGATTATGGTATATTTGGACTGCCTCTCTTTTGGATTTGGATGTGAATTAATTCAGTTGCCACTCACTACAGCATCCCCATATCCATCCAGTGGAGAGGGATTTGACTTTAAACCATAAACATATCAGATATTCTATTGATATAAAGCCAAATACAATGCATGTTCAAAGGACATTATCGGTCCGAGGATACAATATGCAACAAAAAACAGCAAAAAAATTATAAAATACCGTGAAAAACCAGCAATAGTAGTGAAAAACCAACACGTTTACTCAAGACTGGGTTTATGTAGGTAGATCCGCAAGAAGCTGAAATACCGATCCCGTCGTCGGTGCTGAACTCAAGTTGGACTAAAGCCGGCCTGATTATTATTTGTGATAGCTTATCGTGTAAAAAATTATAACAATTTGAATCCATTAATCTTGTGTGGTGTTTATATCATGCTAACGTGTCCTATCAAAACTTTAAAACCCATGAAATAATTATGCAAGATTCTCGAGGGCACTGCAACATAATGTCTCGGGTCCTTTTCACTAGACATTGGGTAAGGTCTACACGACTACACATTTATTTTTGTAACTAGATAAACATGTGTACCAAAAAATAAGTGTAGGAAATCACGTGCCGGTGACACAGCTATTGAATTTTTTTTTTTTTTCCTTGACAAAATGAGTGGTTCAAAAAAATACTACTAATAAGTGAAATTTGAGTACGATTGACCAAAAAACGAGTTGACTCATCATTTGAAGTAGTTAAACGGTCCAGATCGAACGCGCACCGGTGGGTAGGCCCTCCCTTACGTGATACAATGCGTGGCCGGCCTTCGAAATCCCCTACACCGAACGCAATTGGACCACGTCGTGTGGGGTCCAACGACACAGACAATTTTTATACTCTATTACGCGCCAATTGACCGAACTCACTTTGCCAAGTCATTTTTTGATTGATTCAGTGGTGGACAATTGCCCAATTGCCAGGTCAGTAATAGCTTTAGTTTCTGGCACAGCCGACTCTTGGTCGGTATACAACTTCTTCTTTTCTTTTTTTTTTTCTTTCTCGAGCCAACTTGTGCAAAAATCGGACCGGTTCCTCTCACATTCGTTTCGCACAATTATGTATGAGGTGCATAGGCGGCTCTACTAAGGGATATGGATGGTCACTGAGGTGTGATAGTCCCGTGATGGCTCTGAGAATTGCTATAAGAAGGAGAATCGAATATTACTAGATCTTAAGAGGAGAAAACCTGGGTGCCGGCCAGGTACCACGTGGCGGTACCCAGCGCACATCTTGACTATCAAAAAGTGTTTTGGACGATCCAGATTTTAGAAAAAAAATGGGGAACCAACACAACAAGTAGGGACGGAGTTAGGATTCCAATTCGGATGTGGCACTCAAAGTAAATATATTTCCTACCTCCGTCTCCCAAAGATAGTTTATTAACAAACGACGTGTAATTTTTGAATAAAAATATCAGTTAGCTCTTTTATTTGGTATGAAGAAATATAAGAAATTATGCATTTTTTTTTTGTAGTGGACTATCTTTAAGGGCGAAAAGAGTAATATGTATAAAAAAATTACACATGCTCGAAAGTTAATTATTTATAATACCCGAAAAGTACACATTTTCGTATTTTAATCATCTACAACATGCTTAATACTGAAAAAATTACACATCTTGATTGATTAATTACTCATCAACATGCTTCATACTAGAAGTAAAATAAGAGTTTTGAAGAATAATACTCTTTTTTCAAAACGAATATAATTTTTTTTACCTGGGGAAGGCAATTGCCACCCCGCCCCTCTTCTTAGCTCCGTCTTTGCCCCAAGACATGTCGGACCAAGACAAACTTTTTAGACATTCGAGCATTTTAAAAGTGCTTTTAATTGTTCAAATTTGTTAAAATTATCCTACATGTAATATAAGTATCTTATTTATAAGATGCAATTTGAAATTTCAACCATTGTGGTAAAGATAGTCTACTCTGACACGCACTACAACCCTGTAGTGCATGGGTGCACTGCAGAATCCCGGATTCCTTGAAATAGTAAGAGCATAAAGTTCATCACCTCAGGAATTATTCAAAATTTGGTAATTTTTTTCAACACAAAATTAATCAGATTCTACAGTCCCTATTGTGGATTTCATAATGTTGTTTAGTTGCTCAGATTAACCGCTTGTAAACCTGCAATTGTCTAAATCTTTGACATCAACATCGGATAAACTCCTAGAAAAAATATAATTTAAGGTGGTTGTTCTCAGAGCCATGATTGGTCCAAAATACCCTTGACCTAATTCATTTTTTTTTTTTTTGGGTAATTACCTAATTCATTTTTGTTTGTTCTGTGGGAGGTTTACGTACTACTATTCTTAAGACAGTCCATGGGTATGCTTGGTAACCATTTTACTTCAATTTTTTATTTTTTATTTTCAAAACTTAGACAAGTTTGGTTGTCTGTTTTCATTTTTAAATTTTTTTTTTTTTAGTGAAACTGGCTTTCAAAATTGTTGAAGATTGAGGAATTTGCAAAATGGAGTTTTCAATTATTTTTTGTACTTATTTTTAATTAATGTTCCTATTAATTCTCTTAATGGTAGAAAAGCTCAAAGCACCCGGTACTTATCAATGCAAAATTCATTTAACGTTAACCTCAAAAAGTAAAACCATATTTGTCTTATTATTTTTGCAATAAAAAAAATCTTCTTATGTTCTTACAAACATTAGATGAAATACTTAAATAATTATCATATAAATAAAAACGGAAAAGGTAATTATAAACTAAATAGTGTGATGAACTTGCCATGACATTATATTATCCTCCAAAAAGACAACGTATAATGTAGGTTTAAAAATTAAATAAATACGATCCATATAAGTTCTTGATCTGTACATTTTAAATCCTTCGATTGAAAAAAATATTGTTCGAATATATCCAAGAAATGGCAAGGTTGATAAAATCAAAGATTTAATTTCTCACACTATTTAGCAAAAATATCTGATTTAGCAAAAATCTTCCTCATTTGTAAAATCAACTAGTGATTTTAACAAATGTAGTTGATTGGTTTTAACAAATGTTGATTTTAGTAGATTTTATTACTTGGGAAACTCCCTCATTAACAAATGTTGATTTTAGTAGATTTTATTATTTGGGAAACTCCCTCATTAACAAATGTTAATTTTAGCAGATTTATCATTTGGGGTACCTGGGGTGGGTGATGCACAGCCGGTGTCATGCCGACAATCAGAGGCGTTCACCGCGTAGAGCTCGCCGAGTTCTATAAGTGAGTTAAAAATCATCTCGATCGAATATCGATAAGTGTCTCATCGAAACACGTATAACTTGTTGCAGTGGTTTTGATCAACTGTTTTGGATCCATTCGGAATCATGCATTTTAAGATAATAATGTTCCGCTGATGCACCTAACAATATTCAATCGAGCTAGTTTTTGGTATAATTATAATACTCAACGATAACTAACGTGATCGTCGTTAAAAAAATGTCACAAAATAAACAAAAAGACCCTCATTTGGGTAACTCCCTCGGAATGTGAAAATTAATTGGTTCTTAGGGATGGCAACGGGTCGGATCGGAGCTAGATTTCCCTCCCCCATACCCGCCCTGTACCTTTCGGAGGCAGACTTGGAGCGGGGGAAATCGGAGATGTGTTGAGTTCGGAGATAAATCGGGTCCCCATTTACCGTATAAATTTTTGATAACTTTGTTCTTTAAAATGTTTTGACAAGAAAAACAAATATGGATAAGTAATGATAGTTAAAAAAAAATCACAAAATAAACAAAGACACAAAATAGTGATTTATTATTAGGTATTTTGCTCTTATAATACCAAAATAACGAAATATATATAGATATATACATATAAAATTAGTAATAACTATCATCGGAGTCGGATCGGGGGAAGCAAATACCATCCCGCCCCATTTGTTTATTGTTTATCGGATCGAGGGAAGGCGATCGGAGGCGGGGACGGAGCGGAGGTAATAGGTAGATTACTTTCCTAAAGTCTTCCAACGAGTAGTCCATATATAATCCTGCTTAAAACAAGTCTTATCAAAATTCAACTGCTCTCTCTCTCTCTCTAAAACCTTTCTTGTACAAAGAACAACTTCGTCCTCTGTAACATTTCTTCGCCACCCATTTTCTCCCTCTCCCACCTGAAATTCAACTAATTCCCTCATCTGGGTCTCTTCCCTTACCCACGAAAACCCTAAATTCGGGGCTATAATTCTCTCCTACCATCTTTTTTGCTCCCAAATACATTTACTCGATTCAATCCGACCCAAAAATCAAAATTCGACCAATTCCATCATCTGGGTCTCTCCAAATCACCTTTAAATCATCCAACCCAGGGTCTTTTTCTGGCCTCTCTCGCTGAGGACCATATGGGTCCGATGGACGATTCAAAGGACGCGTTGGTGAGTCAACTCAGTATGGCCATAAGGGACATTAGTGGGTACCCGGAGTGCCGTAACTCGTCGAAGAAGATGTACAACAATTTGGTTAGGAGGGTGAAGCTATTGAGCCCTTTATTTGAGGAATTAAAGGATAGCCAAGAGGAATTGGATGATGAAGAAATTAGAGGTTTTGAGTCGGTGAAAATCGCTTTGGATTCAGCTAGAGAGCTTCTGCGATCTATCAATGAAGGCAGCAAGCTCTTTCAGGTATTACTTCTGTCTTGTTTTTTCATTTGCTTTACCTAATTTCGGGTTTTTGTTTGTTGTTATGCTTGGTTTGGTATTGTTGGTTGAAGTCTGTCTGTTTGGTTGTTGAGAAAGTTTAGGAGAAGAAAGAAATTTGATACTGATGATTCTAGTTGTTTTTATCAAATTTCTAAGAAGATAAAACAACTAGAATCATCGTTATCAAATTTCGAATGCAGAAAACAGATGCTTCTGTCTTATATGACGTGTTTTTCTTGTTTTCCCAGCAAATCAACGTTCTGGGTTCAAATTCTAGTTCATACTTTTGTTTTGGGTAAATATCCAATTGTCACAATATGACGAAGTAAAATGATTAGCTTAAAGCTAGCTGGAAAATTTTGTATTGAAGATGAATTGATTAGTATGGATTGGGGCTGCAATTCTTGTCAAATGATCTTAAGGCAAAATGTAGGTGACAAGTATTGTGTTTCTGTAGTAATTTTTTAGGCTGAATTGCTTTACCTGTTCACTGAAGTCGTAAAAAAGTAAGGGTTGTTGGAATTTATGTCTTTGCCGAGCTCTTGGATTTAGGATTTTAAAGTTTGCATGTAAGGATCTTAGAATCCTTTCTCAGACAGATGTTGATGGCACATTTTCGAGGTCAAGGAAAATGATAATAATGAGGTGTATTGTCTTTGTTCAAAACTGTATCCTTGCTGTTGCTATTGGATATGGAGTTTTAAACCTCTAATATACTTTTCTTGCTTTCTCCATTAAGTGTCTCTAATGTTACTTTGCCTTGGTGCTTTATTTTCGTGATTGTCTTGCAAACAAGTCTCTTTTCTAACTCATCCTCTGGAATTAAGCCATGTAAGTTAAGCTGTATTTTTCATGTCACAGGCTTTGCATATGGACAAAATTGCTGGTGACTTCCAACAAGTGACGGAGCAAATTGAAGAAGCATTGAGCCGGATTCCTTATGACAAACTTGACATATCAGAGGAAGTTAGAGAACAGGTATTCAGGAGTAATCTTTCCGAAATGTAACCATGGACATAACTATTACTTTGAAGTCATGAGTTAGACCTGAAGGGGTTGGCCAATGGTTAAACATTCCATTCCTTACTCCGTCTTGAAGCTACCCTAGGGCTTAGGCTTGATAATTCCTGGTATATTTGGGCCGGTAACTACATATACTGGGCGATTAGTCATTTCAGAAAAAATGAATGCTTCAAATATTTTCTATTCAAGATAATTGAACAACAGTCTATTCTATTGTTTTCTATCTTGTTTACTGACTGTACGTACATCATGTTTTAATTTCCTTTAGATTGAACTCGTGCATGCTCAATTCAGAAGAGCTAAAGGAAGAAGGGACTCTCCTGATCTACTACTGGAGACGGACTTAGCAATAGCACAAAAGGACAAAGACATAGACCCCTCAATTTTGAAAAGGCTTTCGGAGAAGCTGCATCTCAGGACTATGAATGATCTGAGGAAAGAATCACTTGCTATCCGTGATATGGTCATCTCAAGTGGTGAAGATCTTGGGGACTGCATTCAAACAATTTCGTTTCTGCTTCAGAAGCTGAAGGATGTAGTGATTGGAAATCCAGACAAAGATACCCCTGAGGCTGAAAAGGAGTTGATTAAGCACAGATCTCCTGTTATCCCAGATGATTTTCGGTGCCCAATATCTCTTGAACTGATGAAAGATCCTGTCATAGTTTCTACTGGACAGGTAAAAACTGGAATCCCTTATCACTTTAGAGTCTGTTTATTTGACTGGACTAATAGTGAAGCGATATCTAATTCTATAGGATTTATAATCCATCAAACTGATCTTAATGAGATGAGATCAGTAGTACCACATTCCTCAAGGTGTTGTACACTCCTTTCTTTCCTTTTTTGTAAGATTCATCTCGAACAGATATTTAATCCTAACCACAAAAGTTTCCAACAAAATTTATTATATGTGGTTCCTTGGATTTCTTAATCCAAGCTCAAATCCGGGCACTGGACTAATAGTAAGTCATAGATATCTCACATATATCTCTCATTTGGGACTAGTGGTACGGGATTAATAGTTCCAAATCCCCCATTGTATCATATATCTCATGTTTTGTGGAATTTTATATCCAACCGATGTTCAATCTTGACCACAAGAGCTTCGGTCAAACTTAGGATATGTGGTTTCTTTGGAATAGAGCTTGTGTGAACATTGATAAACATTTTTAAAAGTCTTTTGTGCTTCCATTTGCAGACATATGAAAGATCATGCATTCAAAAATGGCTGGATGCAGGGCACAAGACCTGCCCCAAGACTCAACAGACCCTTCTGCACACAGCCCTAACACCCAACTACGTTTTGAAGAGTTTAATAGCTTTGTGGTGTGAGAGCAACGGTATTGAGTTGCCAAAAAGGCAAGGGAACTGTGGAGATAAAAAATCAGGAGCAAGTGGTTCGGACTGTGATCGAGCTGCTATTAATGCCTTGATAGACAAACTTGCAAATGGAAACTTGGATCAGCAAAGAGCAGCAGCAGGAGAGCTTCGGTTGCTGGCTAAGCGAAATTCAGATAACAGAGTGTTTATCGCTGAGGCAGGGGCTATTCCGCTTCTCGTAGAGCTACTATCCTCCGCGGATTCAAGAACCCAGGAGCACGCAGTTACTGCACTCCTCAACCTTTCCATACACGAGGCTAACAAGGGTAATATTGTAAATTCAGGAGCTATTCCAGATATAGTCGACGTCTTGAAAAACGGAAGCATGGAAGCGAGAGAAAATGCCGCCGCCACCCTTTTCAGTTTGTCTGTCGTAGATGAGAACAAGGTGGCCATAGGTGCCGCTGGGGCTATTCCTGTTCTTATTGATTTGCTATGTCATGGGACCCCAAGAGGAAAGAAAGACGCCGCCACGGCTATTTTTAACCTTTCGATATATCAGGGAAACAAGGTAAGAGCCGTAAGGGCAGGAATTGTGGGACCGCTTATGAGGTTGCTCAAGGACTCTGGTGGTGGGATGGTGGATGAGGCGTTAGCTATATTGGCAATACTTGCGAGCCATCAAGAGGGAAAAGTTGCTATTGGTCAGGCGGAGCCTATTCCAGTTTTGGTGGAGGTGATAAGAACTGGTTCGCCGCGAAATCGTGAGAACGCTGCAGCAGTATTGTGGTCGTTGTGCACTGGTGATGTGCAGTATTTGAGAATAGTGAGAGAGCTTGGGGGAGAAGAGGTGTTGAAAGAATTATCAGAGAATGGCACCGATAGAGCCAAGAGAAAAGCAGGAAGTGTTTTGGAACTACTCCAACGAGTTGACGTGATACTAAAACCATGAAATGTTTTTGAGGACGTTTTCTTCTGCAGCTATCACGATTTGAATTTTAAAGCATGTATTTATATCACGCAGTCTACGCAGAAAAGTTGTACAAGAAATCAGGCCTTTATGTGGTATATTAATCTACAGTTGGTAATTAAGGGATTTGACTGTACAGAGGATATTTCCGACAATTCAATGGTTTTCTTCTGCAGCTGTTGTGATGTTAAGTCTGTAATTCATGGTAGACACTGGAATCTTGTGTCGGGAGATTTGCATCTGTATAAAGTACGTTCCTCGAGGGTTGATATTCAATGGTTTCTCTGTACAAAGGGTTGTATGATGGAATTTTACGCGCTTAGAAGTGGCATTTGCTCAGTGTTTGAGATGATATAGATTATGAAGAAGTGATAATCTCTCCATTGAAATCGGGAAAAGCAAGCAGTCTGTTTAAACCTCTTAGTTGGACTAGTATTAAGCAGACTTGGTCTTCAGCAGCCAGGTACTGTATTTCTTTTGAATTGTGTATCTTCATTTGTTCTGGGAAAGTAGAAGTGATGTTTGTAATTTATGATATCTACTTTTCTGTGTTAAAAGCTTATGTTTTTTTTTTTTGGGTAATTGTTAAAAGCGTGATTTGTTCGATAATAATGTTATATATAGTTGAATTTCAATTGAAATTCATTCTTTGGTGGCCAATGATTATGTCTGCATTAACAAAGTAAAAAACATGAGAAATTAAGGGCTCTTTTGCAGTGTAGGAAAACAGCTGGTAATTTTAGTGGAAGAGTGTCAAGGATTTACTTAATACCAACTGCAAGCTGTAGAGTTCATTGTTGCCTTTTTGTTTCCCCACCTGTTGGTAGATTGTTGTTTCTTTTGGTCTGTACGCAGTGATGACCTTCGAGGATATCTTCATTGTTTTCCCTTACCAGAGTAGTGGTTTCCAGGCAATGCATTGCCATGAGAAGACAATTCAGTACGTTCACCGTTCACCGGGTAAAACACAATCCAATCAAAAAGCACAATTCGGCACCCATTTTCTGGATTTTAACGTTCACCGGGTACTAGGAAGTTGTTTCTGGATCCGTGTTGGATAGTTCTCGTGTTTTTCACAGGATCACCTGTTCGATATGAAGCGTGTGAATCTATGGTATTTCAGTTTTCGATCGGAGGTTGTGCGTTGATAAATTTCTGCTTATGGAAGAAATCTCTTTGCTTCGTTAAGCACAATTTCAACTCTAAATGGCAATGCCCGATACAGGTCATAAGTACATTTCCACCATTTCAACTCTAAATGGCAATGCTTCTCAGCCATTTTGGAAAAAAGTTTTGTGGTTTTGTGGGGTCTACCCAAAATCACATCTGTACGTAATACGAATACATAAATAACCCAATCACATCTGCAGTGGGCCCCAGACCTCACCAATCCGCGTCAAACAAAGCAGCCAATCATGTTTTGGGGTGAGGGGGCCAGTGGGGCCTAGGTCTGTGAGTATTTCGAATTTTAAAATAAACAAGTTCAGGTCAAGTCTGCACAATGTTAGACAATGGGTAGGGTAGACCCCACAAAACTTTTTTGGAAAATGGCTGAGAAGCCATCCGAATAAAGCCTTATAAATTATAATGAATATGTCTACTCTCACGTACAACTGCTTACACTCCGCTCACATATGCCAACCTGGAAATGCCATGTAGGCTTGATGGGATCCACCCACTTAACTCAAAAAAAAAAAAAAAAATTGATAATGAAGGCCAGTTTTGCATTTTGTGGTGCCCACCAAAGTGTAGGAATATAAACCAAGAAAAATACCAATGGTTAGTGCTTGTGAACCAAACCAACATTCGCTCTTTTTGGGGATTTTTCTTTCTGGACCATTTTGGAAAAACTTTTCATGTTTCGTACTACTCCTCTATCGGAATAGATTACACTCTACTTTTGTCCATTGTATTAGTATTATCGGTGCAAGTCACCCATAATATGGCTGAGTACGAAGCTTGCATCTCGGAACTCGAGATGGCTGTGGAATATCGGTATTATTGCCACTGTGTTCGGTTTTTTTTTTTTTAATCCACACCGTGTTCGGTGATTCATACTTGATAATTCAACGGGCTGATAAAAAAACTAAATTGATCAATAATTCCAATCCACAATGGGGCAAGCTCATATTGAACCTCTCCTAATTTTTACATTTTAGGTTAAATTTAGCCAAAACTATTTTTGATTGTGTCAAAATTTATAGCCGTGAAAATAATTCAAATTGTATACTTTGTAAATCCAACCGATAAAAATATCTATGACACAAATTAACTAGATGAGGATTAATACAAAAAAAAAAAAAAAAAAACTAGATGAAAAGGAGAAATTATAATTTGATTTTTTCAATTTAAGCTCTTATATTTGTATCCTCTGAGTTTTCACATTGTAATGAGTCAATTAAGCAAAATATTTGATTCAATGCTAAAGAATTTTAAATTTCCAAAATGAATGATAAAAAAAAATGTATTTTTAAGTGAAATCAAATTAAGCCTTTGTACGTATATAAGCTCAAGTAGTATTTCCAGGGACAGACCGAAGGGGACAAGGGGGTGTTTGACCCTTGCAATGTCTGCAATTTTCTTTCTATTTGTAGTACACTTTTGAATCTTTTTATAAAATTAGCGAGGAGTTGTCTCTACAAATTAGGTAAAATTCTCAATTCTACGTACGCTCCTGAGAGGAGTTGTCTTTACAAATTAGGTAAAATTCCCAATTCTACGTACGCTACTGATTGTATTCCCCTTCACATTCTCACCCGAGAGATGATAGGAATATAATCATTCGGACACAACACCATATACAACCTTTCACATACGCGTAGATCTCGTGTAATGAATATGTGTGAGCTTGCTTACGTGTATGTGAGGAATTGTGTTCGGTCTTGTGCGCAGAGGTTGCGTTCTATCATTTTTGTTCCCACCGTCACCTTCTTTAGTGAATAACCGAATGTTCCCCACCAACTTCCCCACCGCTTCTCTCTCCCTCCCACACCAATGGCCACCCGTCTCCGAGCCACCGCCACAGCCGTTACCATCTTCTCCTTCGGCGCCTACGCCTCCCTCCGCCACCCCACAGTCTCCGCCAACGACCGTGATGGCCCAGGCGTGGGTGTCATGCAGAGGAAGATATCCGATCCTTGCGCCGTCGTCCCGCCGAGAGCCGTCCAGGAGTCAGCTCTCGTCGGTACCAGCCCCGTCAATCCCCTTGACATACTCGTCGTGGGCGGTGGGGCCACCGGGTGCGGCGCCGCGCTCGACGCTGCGACGAGAGGCCTCCGGGTGGGGTTAGTCGAGAGGGAGGATTTTTCGTCTGGGACTTCTTCTCGGTCTACTAAACTAATTCATGGAGGTATGTGATGTAAGAAGTTCATCTTTACAACTGCAAGGTTAAACCATCTCCACATTTTTACTCGTACTCCGCTTATTTTGGAATGAAAATTTTCAGTGCCGGGCGGTGCCACGCGACGCCTTATGTGGTACTGCATCGCCCCATCACTTCGTCAGTAGTATTTTGGACTGTCCAAATTTTAAATAAATTCTTACTTTTGTTTAGAGTTTATTTGGAATCCGCGGCTTGAGATGTGCGACGAGTACCACCACTTGGTAACCGCTCAAAAAAAAAATTTCTCCTTATTTTGAGTATGTCTTGAGTGAAAGAAAATTTGTAACTCTAACCAGTTTATAAAATTTGGACGGTCCAAAAGTGTTATGGACGGCTGAGATGCGCGACGGATACCGCCACGTTGTATCCGCTCGGCACTGAAAATTTTCTCCTTATTTTGAGTATGTCTCGAATGAAAGCAAAATTATTAAGGTTTTGAGTTTGGGCAGCCTTTACCAGCTCTTATAAATGCTGAATTATGATGGCATCAATGGTGTTTCAGTTTTTTTTTTTTTTTTTCATCTAAAAAATTTTAAGCCGCCCCTTCTCAGAAGTTTGTGTGTTTACTATTGGGGTGTTCTTTTGCTCAATAATTGGAGTATTTTATTTTTTGTTTATAGTATATTGTAGCCATTGTGTTGGACCATGACCTTTGGGAGAAAAGAGGCATCTTCATATTACAAAATAACCGGCAAACACCTAACATAAAAATATGTAGCTTTTAAAATTATTCATGCATAACACATTCCTAGGAGTGTAAAGACATAAGAAAGGAGGGAGAAGAAAGAGCATACAAAGTGTAGGATATAGTGATGAAGATAGATTGGAATAAGTATAAGGGATGAGAAAGAGAACCGATGTATGTAAGAAAAAAAGTGGTAAATTTGCCTAATTCTGTTTTAGTCGTTCACCTCGACCTATTTCACTTGTCCAAGGTAGAGCTGGCGGCATTTAAGTGTGAGGAAGTGCAGTGTTTGAGAAGAAGGTCTGCCGAGTACTCGCGCCTATGCGCTAGAAGGCCCCCCTCGCCAACTAGCCTGGCTAGACGCCGATTACTCAACCTAGAAGCTAGAGGGTGCCCGGCCGCCATGGGAGTGCTTAGCGAGTTTTAGAACCTTGAGGAAGTGACAGCCACCAGCAGGGTACTCGAAGGCTAGTTAATGGGCTCTTAAACCCTAGTAAGGAGTAAATACCAAAAGTACCTAACCTTACTAGGATTGCTTACTGGTGAGGGGGAAAAATCCTAAACTTCAGTGGCATTTTTACAATTTAAGCTCTAAATCCTTAGTTTCACCTTTAAAACACTAAACACTTTTACTTATATAATTAATGTAACTTGAAAAGAATCCTGATACAATCTATTGACTTATATAGTGCAAGGAGAAAAGGTGGTGTCTTTGAACCATATCATAAGAAGCTGAGGTCCTGGGTCGAATCTCCTCTCTGCGAAGAAGTTAGCTCACGGGATCATGGTGTAATTATAAGGGGGGGAAAAGAATCTCGTTATGATGTCACCGCGATTGGTCGACTGCTATCCAGTTTGTAATGCCTCTACATGTTGATTAGGCAGACAGTATGATTGAAGGAGATTTTACACTTTTCTCAGCACTACTTTTTCATAATCGTCTAATCTGATGACATCTCTTTCTTTCACACTTCTTAGACGTCTTTTATCTATACAGAAGAAAAATTATGGATGTAGGAAGCTTGTGATTATAGTTCTGGATAACTTGTCTTCTTGTATGTTTAGTTATATGTTGTTTACACTTTACAACATAGAGTCATTGATGTCTTTCTTACGTATTACTCATGTAAACCGACATTTTTAGGAGTTCGGTACTTGGAGAAAGCAGTTTTCAACTTAGACTATGGACAGCTGAAGCTGGTCTTCCAGGCCCTTGAGGAGCGTAAACAGATTCTTGAGAATGCTCCACACTTATGCCATTCTTTGCCATGACACCCTGTTTCAACTGGTTTGAGGTGGTGTACTACTGGATGGGCTTAAAGCTATATGATCTGGTTGCGGGACCCCGCCTGCTGCATCTGTCTAGATATTATTCTGCACCAGAGTCTGTTGAACTCTTCCCCACTCTTGCAAGGAAGGGTAACGGTAGAACATTGAAGGGAGCAGTGGTTTATTATGATGGTCAAATGGATGATTCAAGACTAAATGTTGCTTTAGCATGCACTGCTGCACTGGCTGGTGCAGCTGTGCTTAACCATGCCGAAGTCTTATCTTTTCTTAGGATGACATTAGTGAGCGGATAATTGGTGCTCATATTCGAGACAATCTGACAGGTATGACGCCCACTCTATATACTACTATTGTCAACTGGAGTTCCAATAAATAGAATATTTTCGTATGTCTCACGCCTTCACCTCTGTGAATATATATAAATATATATCTCCAAGCGTTGCATCATTTGTAGGATAATGATGTTTCAGTGGTCATCTTTAGTTACATGTTTCAGTTATACCATTGTATTATATGTCATGACTTTGGAGATGGCAACTCTTGATTTGGATTATATCAACTTCTTGTTTTAAGACTTGAGATAGCGAAAATGAAATTTTGAAACCTATGGGCATGCGGGAAGTACCATCACCCCTTGAGCAGTGTGTGTGTGCATGTTAGTGTGCATGCCACTTGTTGGTCGTGCTTGTGCATTAGAGAGTACATTGTTGTTGAACTGGTTTGAAAAGGTCAAGAGTGATGGAGCATTTTCATATGGGAGAAAAGGCCAAAAAAAAAAAAAAAGAGAGAGAGAAAAAAGCATTTTATCTTCTCCTACATCTCCAATCCAGTTTTTCCCCTCTTCGTTTCTCTGTTTCTCTTAAGGTGGGTTGGACATGTCTATCGTAGGTGGGCTGATGCGATAGTTACGAGGGGTAGTATGGTTACGGACTTTTGTGGTAGAGGGCAAGAGTAAGGGAAGGGGAAAACCAAAATTGACTTTAGAGGCTTTGGTTCGATGGGATCTTGGTTTTTTGAACATCACAGAACACGATACCCTCGATAGAGCTCAATATAGAAAACACATTTAATGTGGCCGAGCCTAATGGAATGGGAGTTAAGGCTTGGTTCGGTTTGATTTGGTTCTGTTTCTAGTTTCTCTTTGGTTATCCAACTCATCCTTGTTTGTCTGTTCAATGGTTTCCTCTTCATTGGTCATTTTGGCTTCAGTTCATAGTATTTGGTTGTCACTTGGGAAACCAGTATGGTTAATTGCACTGTACATGATTCTTGTTTCTTGTCAACTATGAAGGCAAAGAGTTTGATACATATGCAAAAGTGGTCGTGAATGCCGCTGGGCCATTTTGTGATTCTGTGAGGAAAATGGCCGACAAAGATGCAAAACCAATGATCTGTCCAAGCAGTGGTGTTCATATAGTGCTTCCCGATTATTATTCTCCTGAGAGGATGGGCTTAATCGTTCCCAAAACTAAAGATGGGCGTGTTGTCTTCATGTTGCCATGGTTGGGGAGAACTGTTGCTGGCACTACAGATTCTAACACCACACTTACAATGCTTCCAGAACCACGTGAGGATGAGATTGAATTTATATTGGATGCCATCTCCGATTACCTTAAAATTAAGGTTTGTGCCTTTGAATGGTTGAATTCCTCGTTTTCCATATGTAAACTGCATCTTATATTGCATGTAATGTTTAACTTGGTTTTTTGGACTGAAAGCCTCAGCTTTATTTATGCTGTTAAAAGAAAATAGGCTTTAGCTTTACTTATTGCTACTTTCTTTTTCTTCTGATTTGACGTCCCTTTTTAGTTCTATATCAGATGTGCTTCTCGCTTCTCAAATTTGTGACCATATGAAATGCCCCATTGAAACTTCGATTTCTACTCTTGGTCTCGAAATGTTACAGTGGATCCGATAAAAGCTTGTTAGCATTTTGGCACTTGCCCTTTAATAGAATAGCTTATTTAGTGTTTCGTGGAGACTAAAGATGTTCCAGGACAATTTAGGTACGGCGTGTGGATGTTCTCTCTGCTTGGAGTGGTATTAGCCGTTGGCAATGGATCTTAGAGCAAAGAACACAGAAAGCATTTCCCGTGAACATGTTGTATTTGAAGGTTACCCCGGTCTGGTCACAGTTACTGGTGGGAAGTGGACTACTTTTAGAAGGTACATTATGGGGCTGATCTTGAGTTCTGTCTAATTTTTTGGATTTGTGTCGTTTTATGGAACTGAAAACAGTTATTCACTAGGATTTTGTTTGATGCTATTATACTGTTACAAATGTTCCTTAATAGCTTATATTTGGATTTGAGTTTGGAAACTTAATCATTGTGTACTGAAAAAGCTATTTAATAGGATTGATTTTCATATTATGTTACAAGAGTAACAAGACTTCCGACAAAATACATCTCTTTCACGAGCCACCAATTGTTAGTTTGTTACACTTACACATCTTATATGGTGGTTGCAATTGAACGTAAAATCCCTTGATTCCAAAATCCAAAGCTATCAAGGCAAAGCATTAGTTATCTGAACGGATGAAAGACGTAATGCTAGAATGGACGGAGCATCTGAAGCTAGTTAGTCTATCCTATTGAAACATTTGTTTTCTACACAAGTATTGTGCTCATTAGAATCAGTTTCAGTATGGCAGAAGATGCGGTTGAGGCAGCCATAAAGTCGGGAAAGCTGAGTCCAACCAATAAATGCGTAACATACGACCTACGTCTTATTGGTGGAGATGGATGGGATCCTGCATATTTCGCTGTGCTTGCCCAACGATATGTCCGTACAAAGAAGTCGTATTGGGGTAAAGTTGTTCCAGAAGCAATGGACACTGCTACAGCAAAGCATTTGTCCCGCGCCTATGGTACCTTGGCTGAACGGGTGGCTGCCATTGTTCAGGTTTGATGCCCTTGATCAATACTTCATTTCATGGTTCAGTACTTAAACGAGAAAATGTCTTCTACATAATTGTGCTACCTTTGATGGCAAGTCTGTGATGCAAGTAATTTGTTGCTTCTGTCCATTAACTTTGGAAACTTGTTTTCCTACTTTCCAGAATGAAAGTCTGGGGAAGCGGCTTGCCCATGGATACCCATACTTAGAAGCAGAGGTGGCATACTGTGCTCGGAACGAGTACTGTGAATCTGCAGTAGATTTCATTGCCAGGAGATCTCGGCTTGCTTTCCTTGACACTGACGCAGCAGGTCGAGCATTGCCCCGCGTGATCCAAATACTGGCTTCCGAACACAAATGGGGCAGGTCAAGGCAGAATCAAGAATTTCAGAAGGCTAAAGAATTTTTGGAAACTTTCAAATCATCACAAAATGCAGAGTTCCACGATGGGAAACACAAGTAGTAAGTAGAATACTTCTTTCATGTAGCTATAATTGGATCATCTATTTGCAGAGGGACAATCTGAAAGGAAAAGGCTACGCAATCACGTGATTCAAGAACAACATTAACTTCATTAGCATATCCGGTGGGTAACGTTTCACTTCATCCTGTTCCAGGTCATGATGCGTTACATCAAATGTTTGAGGAGCTGAATCTAGTGCGAATTTTCTGGAAAAAAATTCACAGCTTTCCTTTCGGTAAAGAAGTTTTTACATTTCTTTTCTGGAATCACTTGTCGGAATGCTTTCTGGTGAAGGTGCGATATTGTGAAAATAATTGTACATCCATGCACTAGAACATGCAAAATAGGTGATGTATTTTTGTAAATTTAGGGAACAGACTACTCTTTGTACAGCAATCTTGCCCTCTTTACTTACATATAAGACTTAATTTTCTTCTAATTATGGTGTTCTCCATTTTCTTGTATGTGTAATGTAATATGTTTACCATTTGCAAAGTCGATTTCAAACGAGTTTTTAACTAATAGAGTACAACAATAATCCGTTCCAGTTAACTTGTTTCATTTTGTCAGTCCTAACTTTCGAGCAATAATTCAGTACTCCTGGAATACCGCTATGTACTCCTTTAAGTAGCTTGTCTCATTTTATAGGTTCTCGAGCGCCACGTGCCATTGCTTTAGAAGCAACTAATCATTTTCTCATAGCTTTACGCATTGTTCTTTCTTTTCATCAGACTTTGGCCTCCTTTGGCCTAATTTTCTTAGCGGCTTTTGGTACATTTTTTTGGTGGTTTTATTTTTATTTTTACTACTACTAGATTTTAATACAACTTCGACATCTCATCTTTGGAGACTTTGGAGTCGACTAGAGGTATCGAAACAAGTATAAAAATATAGTCTAAAATTGAAAGAAAAATTCATATAACAGGACAAAAAAGACACAAATAGACCAAAAAAAAAAAAAAAATTTGAAAAAAAGGTTTTTCCTATTAAATATTGAATATTCTTGCTTTTCCTATATAAAAAAGACCCAAAAGACCATTTTATTTTTTATTTTAAAAAAATAGGTTTTACAATTTTATTTTTTATTTTTTAAAAAATAGGCTTTCCCAGAAGCAAATAATCATTTTCTAATCTTTTATGTATTGTCCTTTCTTTTTATCAGACTTTGCCCCCTTTGGCCTAATTTTCTTAGCGACTTTTGGTACAGTTTTTTGGTTGTTTTATTTTATTTTTACTACTATTAGTTAGATTTGATTATAATTTTCACATCACATCTTTGGAGTCAATCAGAGATAAGTATAAAAATATAGCCCAAAATTGAAAAAGAAAAATTTCATATAACATGACAAAAAAAGACCCAAAAATTTTTTTTACTAAAAAAAGTTATAGGCTTTTCCTGTAAATTTTTTTTTTTTTAGACCAGCTTAATAAACAAACGAACCGGAGCAATTTTTCAGCTCCGAGCGCGTACCACGTCGTACCTTGATTTTATCTGAACGAACGTGCCATAGCCTCTGGGAAAATCTTGTTAAGGAGTCCATTTTCAAACACGTTGGGAAAATTGAACGATTTGGCCGTCCATTTCGATTTTGCTTTGACGGATTATGGAGAGAAAAACAAGAGAGAGAGGATTCCAATTTGGGCAAATTCAATACACTTTTGAATGGTTTGATGACCTAAGTTTGGAAAAGGTGACATTCAATATTTTAGTACTACGTTGGCTCGGCCACGTCATATCCATTCAATACCCACAAAAATTTCAACGAATCGAGCTCAAACATTGCAAGTAGGGATGGCAATGGAGAGGATCGGGGACGGATTTGGCCATCCCCGAACCTCATATCTACCTCTGTCCCCGCCCCGATCCCCGAATGGGGAATCATCTCCACCCTCCACCCCACTCCTAACGAGGATCGGGGATCCCCGCCACGATCCGAAAGTTTCCAAATTAATAAAAATAAAAAAAATCTAGAAAAATACCCCCTTAGACCTTACCTTACCAACATATTTGATATCTAAACTACCAAATAATGAAAAACATGGCATGTTTGCAATTTTCCACCAAAAATCCCAACCAACCAAAAAAAATTATATAATAGTCAAGGATTTCAACCTTCAAAGCTGGAATTACCAACTAAATTTATGTTTGATTGTGTTTAAGAATGTGAAGAATGAAGTGTATTTATGTATAAACTAATAGTATATATATTGAGAAAATCTTACTAATTAACAATAATTTAATGGGTCTAAATCTGAACAACATATTAGATAACTAATAAAAAAAAAGGTTGGGGACGAGTCGGGGAACGGATCGGGGTATGTAGAACCGCCCCTAATCCAATCCCCGATTTTATTTTTAATTTTTCCTCTAAATCTGACCCGATCCCCGAAAAAATCCCAGAACTCCAACCCGAGCAGGGATGAATCGGAGCGGATAGGATCATCTGGAATTGCCATCCCTAGCTGCAAAGCTCGGGTCTCCTCGCTTGCACCCCTTCCCGCTGTAGTTCTGGGCTGATTAACCGATTTGCATTTTTTTTTATAACTTTATTAAATAAAATGCGACTTTTTGTACTTTATTCCCGAACTACGTGAAAACGTGGTTGTTAATCACCCTTTCTTGAATACGTGGTTTCCTTTCACGCTTTCACATTGGGTTAAGACGGATTAAGCGAAAAAATTAAGTTAATCGTAGTCCGGTTTGAAAGCGTGTATACCAACCAAACACGTCTTTTAAAAAACGTGCCTCTTAAACCCGTTTTCTGAAATTAAAAAATAAAATATGGAAAACGTTTTTACAAATTACACCTTCTGAAAGCGTTTTTATAAAACACGCTTTCACAATACGTGTTTACGGAACACGCTTGTTTCTTTATATGAGAAGGAGCAAAGTCCATTTCTCATCTTCTCCAAAACCACGCCCAACAAAAAAATCACAGCACCGCCACCACTAATGGCGGCGATATCCGCCGCCGTAACGGCCTTCTCTTCATCCCTCACCTCCCTCCACCTCTCTCTCCGCCCCTCCTCTGTCACCCTTACTCGCTCCCACTTCCGCACCATCACCTCCTCTCTCTCCTCTACCGAATTCAACATAACCTTCGCTCCTAAAGCCCCAAAACCTAACCCTGAACCATCATCTCCCTCCATCACCGACGACCTAGGCCGCCAGCTATTCATCCCGTGGATAGTTCGCGACGAGAACGGCAACATCACTGTCACGTCCTCCCCGCCGCCGCGTCTCCTCCACGAGATGGCCAATGCCACAACGCAGAAGAAGAAGGTGAAGGAGAAGACGAAGAAGAAGAAGAAAGAGAGTCCGAGCAGCAAAGTGGTTGCGGCGGCAGCTGCACCCATGCCGCCACCGCCGTCCAAGTATTCAAAGGCGGCGCGGAGGTTTTATAACGAGAATTTTAGGGAGCCGCCGCAGCGGATTAGCAAGGTTCTTGCTTCCTCTGGAGGTGAGGTTGTTTGTTTGATTGTTATAGAGTTGAATTATGAACTTTTGGCCATTACTTTAGAGCAGTGTTTGGTTTGCTGGGAATGAAATGCAATTCCGTGGAATGCACTACCAGCCTCGAGCAAAGGCTGAGTAACGCGTTTACCTTGAGCCCAAAATCTTGTTAAACTGACGGGCCCAAAAAAATTGTGTAGTATTCATTAAGAATACGTCTATAAGATTATGTTCATTTGAAATGAGCATGTCAAATTAGTGAAAATTGATTATAAGAGCAAATTTAGTACTTTTGAAGCTAATGAAAAAATGCTAATGAAAAATGAGCATGTCAAATTAGTGAAAATTGATTGTGTGAGCATAATTTGCTCTTTGATGCTAAAAGTTCAAGAGAGTGATCTGTAAATGATGCTATCAAATTTCTGTAATGATATTAATAATTGTATCTAGTTGGATACTAATAATTTTGCTTGTACAAGTTGACTCGTCGTTTTGACATTTTGCTTCCTAAATTCATAGAAGGCCCCATTCTCTTAAATTCATCTTGGGTACACAAACTGGGAATGCCAGCCCTGGTAGAATGGTGTCTTCAACTTTTGTTAAGCATAGAACTGACAGAATGTACAATAAGAATCACCATTCACTTATTTTGGTGAATTATGATTCAATTGGTAGGCCAAGGAATCATCATTCCACTCCTTCTTATAAGCATTACAGCGAACCAAACCCCAAATAACTCCATTCTTTTGTTACCCGTTTGGCTGTTATTAGCTTCACAAAAAATACTCGTGATGGCCATTGTGATGTTCACCTGTCTTGCTCTCTCTCTCTCTATCTCTCTCTCTCTTTTTTTTTTTGTTGCTGTTTTTGCTTGGAAAACCAAATAGTAACTATAGAAATTTGAACTGTAGTGGGACCATAGGTGAAGTGGTTGTGGTTGTGGTGTGCATATTGGGCTTGGAGTGTCTTTAGTTTGGTTTTTGTCCTTTTTTCAAATAAGGAAGGTTCTCTTGTCAGTGGCATCGAGGAGGAGCAGTGAAGAGCTTGTTTTTGGAGGACAGGTGACTGTCAATGGTTCTGTGTGCAACACTCCTCAGGTTGGCTGCTTTGTTATATTTTTCTCTCTCTTTCCAGTAGTTGTTCAACTCATAGTTTGTTTGGTTTAAGAATCTCTCTTTTTGTTATGGGCAGACTAGAGTTGATCCTGCGAGGGATATAATTTATGTCAATGGAAACCGCCTTCCTAAGAGATTGCCTCCAAAGGTCTACCTTGCTCTCAACAAGCCAAAAGGGTTGGTCATTGCTTTGTATAATCAAAGTTCTTTCTCAAGTTTGAATTTTGAGTTGTTTCCGACCCTTTGATATAAGAGAAGGAGATTGAAAAGGGGAGAAATTAGACATCTTTACACCTACGTTCGTGTAGTTAAAAACAAGAAAAGCGAAGGGTTGACAGAGTGATCATTCAGATGATCTTTTATTTTGTTTGAACCAGTACAAGTTTTAGAAGAACAGCTTCTTTGGTTGATCATTTAAGTCGCAGCTAACTTAGTTTGTGGGCCCAAAGAAATAGCACCACTCTGAGAGCTATGCTATATAGGATAATTTCTAACGGCATTTTTCCAAATAAAGAGAGATTTTGAAGGGTTCTAAGATTTTAATTTGTTTTCCTTGGGTGGGGGATGGTTATTGAGTGGCGGGCTTCTCAATATGGGGCCTAACACTATTTCCTAACTAGCCTAATGGATGTCATCCAAACCTTTTTCCGCATTTGGACACGCTAAATTCGGTTGCACATTAGAGGAATTGTTGGTTAACTTGATATAAAACAGTTGGACACATTTCCTGTCTTATTTACCTTTTTGGACAATTTGTGATCTAGTAGTGACCTTCATCACAGGTACATTTGTTCTTCTGGTGAAAAGGAGACTAAGTCAGTTATTTCGCTATTTGATGAATATTTGAAGAGTTGGGTATGTATGGCTCGCGACATTGTGACATGACAAATTTTTTGGGTGGAATACTGGCTGCTTTGTACACTTGCTGGATTTCAGTTTTTGAAATTGGTTTTATGGAGGGTCTTTTTTCAGGATAAAAGGAATCCAGGGCAACCAAAACCAAGATTATTTACTGTTGGCCGCCTTGATGTTTCCACTAGTGGGTTGATCATTGTGACAAATGATGGTATGTATAGATTGCTGTTTTTGACGTCATCTGTGGCTGTATTGACAATTTCATATTCATAGCAATTGTTGAAACTGGGTATTCTTTCTTTTGATGGTAAATGTGATTATCACATGAGTTGAATGCATTCATCTAAATCTAGCACCGTCCATTTTCAGGGGAGTTTGCGCAGAAACTTTCACATCCTTCTTCCAATTTATCGAAGGAGTAAGATTCCTTTGTTCCTTCCTAATTATTGAGAGCTGATGATTGTAATCATAGTTGCATAGTTCAATTGCCATGTATGTTCTGCATAAACGGTTTTATCAAGGCTTAGATAGTTGAGCAAATCTCTCTCTCTCTCTCTCTCTCAAACACATAGGTGTCCAGTGGAAAGTACTATAGAGTTGCTTGTGTAGGCTATCCTATTGCTTTGATTATCTCTATCCTTGTAAATTTGTTTTTTCAACTTTTGTGACTGCAGATATATTGCTACAGTAGATGGTAAGGTCACCCAGAGACACCTAATTGCCATAAGTGAGGGAACAGTCATTGATGGCACGCATTGCACTCCAGACGCTGTGGAGCTACTACCCCAACAGCCTGATATATCCAGACCTCGACTTCGTATTGTGGTACTTTTATGTTCTATTCTAGAAAATAATTGTTTGCAATGGTTTTCTTTTAGTTGCGCTTTGCTTAGGTGTGCATATGTCACATGAGTACGCGGTGAATATTCCACATTTAATGGCACGTGGCATCTGGGAAATGTGTTCCTTGGTTTGAGGAAAATGATCGACTAAAGTTCAGGCTAAATTTTGGTATTTAAGGAAAAGCTGCACTAATTGAATGACTTAGTAAGATGATGTCATCTTAAACAACTACCGTCAAAACTGATGATCTGAAGGTATGGGGAGCATGGAAAACATTCAGAATACTGAAAGTGGTCTTTCTTAGTTACATGGTGCTACACGAGTTCAAAATGCTAAATTTTGTGTATTTTCCATTTAATTGGAACTAAATTGGTGCAGGTTCATGAGGGCAGAAACCATGAGGTTCGGGAACTTGTAAAAAATGCTGGACTGGAGGTTAGTTCCAGTTTTGTGCAATACCCTATCCTAGATATTATTGTTTTCACCATGACTTGCTCATAGTCAATGGTCTCAATTGGTCAGATGTAAATCTTTTACTTCACCATTTAGGGGGTTGGGATTTATCTGCTTGAAACTTGTGGTCTGTACATAATTGGGTACAACATGTTGAGTTGTCTTGGAAATGATAAACTTCTTGTTTTCTGTCTTGTTAAGCTTCATTTTACAAGTTCCTTGAATTAGGTGTGTATATCGACTGACACCTCTATATTTTGCGTATTCGTACTTCAGTAGATTGGTATGTTCATTCCCCTGCCTGCACAATAAGATTTGTTAATTTGATTATTGATAGCTATTTTAATTTATTTTTGTGGCGGTAGTGGCAGCACTGCTTTCTCCGAGGCGGTCAATTATTTGGATTCACTTCCAGATTTTTTTGTAGTTGTGTTTGAGTTGGCTTCTTCTTTTCTTCTTCATCCAGATTCGTTCACTAAAGCGGATACGTATAAACGGTTTCAGGCTTCCATCTGATCTTGCGTAAGTGTGTTCGTTTGTTGGTTTAATTTTCTGATATTCTGTGTTCTATCTGCCTTCCACTGCAGTAATTCGTCATATCTGGTTCTTGTTACAAATGTGTCGATGCAAACATGGACTTGTACCCTAGTACTGTACTACATAAACACGTGTATTTGAGTGCGTACCTGCTTCTGAATAAGGGTGATGATGAAACCCAAAAATGAGCCACAAACTTCCCATCTCACCTCAAACCTTTTCTTGAAGAACTCTGAATTCTTTCCTGCCAAAACCATTATTATGGAATTCTCATTATGTTGTCATGGACTTTGAATAGTTTTTGTTCTTTTTGCTGAAGAGCGTGCTTATTTAGATGGTACTCTTTTTATTGATGCTATCATGTTTGTTGGTCAACTACTTATATTCTTCACAACTTGGTGGTCAACTACTGTTTCCACTGCTGATGCTATCATGTTTGTTCACAGGATTGGAAAGCATATTGAACTCAAACCATCTAATCTGAGAGCTCTTGGCTGGAAGAGTTAACAAATGCAGCCGAAGCACTTCAAAGCAAATTTTCGATACACCCTGCATTATGGCTTGAAGGTAAAAGTATCTGACAATGTCTTGCAGGAGTGGAATACTGAATCTGGCCCAGCCAATTCTCCGAATTGAACCCTTTCTTCCTATATAGGGCTTTGAAATCAGTGCAATACCTAATGACAAGCAGGCAAATATGTTGGCTGAACCTGGAGTGGAGAGATCTGGGTTCCAGAAGTTGGTATTGTACATAGAGCAAAAATGTAATGGTGGTTTTTGTACAATCCGATTGTAATGTAGCAGCGGCAGTTTCATTGCTTCTAATGAATTTAAGTGTTCAGTGCTGAACATCTTTGTGGACTATTTGTTAATTTGAAGAAGAGAGAATTACCACTTGACCCCATGTTCAGACTTGCTATTGCCATGAATTCAGGAAAGCTCAAGCCTGCATTCCTTGTGTGTGTGACCCTCATTGGAGCTCTTACTGTGTTCTGGTATGGCAACATTGCTGAACATAATGAACACTTGTTGTCCATTAATGTATAAGCACTGTTTGCTTGATCGAATTATCGAATTAGTGTTAATGAGGGGGATGTACAGTCGGATATCATTGTTCTCACCAGATTAATGTGGGCCTGTGGGGGCGTTACTGTAAGAGCCCACCTTGGGCTACAGTCCCACGTCGCGAGTTCATAGAAATATGAATTCATATATAAGGGCATTCGTCGAGCTAGTGAATAATTAAGGTTAACGTTTTGAGTCACGTGGTTAGGATAATAGTTAGCAGGTCAGCTGGTGCGGATCGTTACAGGTGGTATCGGAGTAGAACCCTGGTTTACATGGTGGCGGGGAGATAGTAAGAGCCCACCTTGGGCTAGAGTCCCACATCGGGAATTCATAAAAATATGAATTGATATATAAGGTCACTTGTGCAACTACTGTATAACTTGAGATTAACTTTTTGAGCTATGTGATTAGGTTAAGAGTTAGTACGTTAGCTGTGGCGGGTTGTTACAATTACTAATCCCACATTTCCTAAATATTTTAGTGTATATCACATTTTCTCTACAATTGGATGTTAACAGAAATGTATATCTCCTCCAATTATAGCAATGGAAGAAAAATTGAGTACCATGTAATCCACGGAGATCTCAAGTAGAGCATCTCCAACAACCTCTCCACTCCCACCGTTCAGAGGAATTGTAGAGCCAACGGATTTCAGGCCGAAATTGGGACACAGCAACCTCGCCACTTTCCCCGCAGCTATAGTACTTTGCCACAGGAGGTGAGGTTTGGCGGAAAAACGAGCTCGTCAGAGGAGTGATCCTAAAATGGTTTTGAGATTAGAGGATTGTAGGTCTCGCTGAGGCGATTTCAATGGTGTAAGACTTTTCGTCAACCGGAGCTCGCACACGCCAACTAACGCGCGTGTCGGAGAGTGAGATCGACTCTCGCATGTGACCTTCACGCGCCACAGAGGTTGAAGACGATGCGAAGGTGTTTTTTTTTTTTTTTAGCTAAGTGACTAGTCTATTGGATAGAACTGATATTTTTTTTGCCAGCTATATCACTATGTGACACTATTGTAGCCAAATTTGTTGAGGGTGGTGTTGAGGCCGTTGCAGATGCTCTTAAAAACCAGGTTTTAACACGTGTCATTCCAATATTCTGGTTGCCATGATAACTAGCCTTATTGATAGTTGCGTTCAATGGCGGACCCAAAGTTTGCCTTAGTGGAGGCAAACCATGAAATCTTTTGGAAAAATTTCAAAAAGACCCCTGAACTTTCTGACAATTAGCGAAATAACACCCAGACTTTAACCGTCAACAAAACCACACCCGAACTTTATATTCCGTCAACAAAAAAGCCCATGCCGTCCAATTCCGTCACGTTTTTAACTGAGGAGGCCTAACGGATGGACTTAACAGCGGTTTTGTCCGTTAAGTGCCCAAAACGACGTCGTTTTGGGCATAACTCAAGAAGAAGAATTTTTACAGTTAAAAACGGACAAAATCGTTGTTAAGTCCATCTGTTAGGCCTCCTCAGTTAAAAACGTGACGGAATTGGACGGCAGAGGCTTTTTTGTTGACGGAATATAAAGTTCGGGTGTGGTTTTGTTGACGGTTAAAGTCCGGGTGTTATTTCGTTAATTGTCAAAAAATTCAGGGGTCTTTTTGAAATTTTCCCTAATCTTTTTCCTTAGAAGAATAGCATTAAACTCCTTCTATCATTTTACAATTTTTAATGCATATTTTTTTTGGTGAAATTAGAAAGTACTGAGTATCTGTACAACTTCACGCTATAATCAGTTCAAAAAAAAAACTTCACGCTATAATTAACAAAAAAAAATCTAAAAATCTAGAACATCTGCCTCTTAAGTCTTAAGCATCAGTTTGAAAATTGAAAAAAGAAATAGAGTCTTATAAAATTTGTCCGGCATGGAACCCAAGGACTCAAAAAAATTAGTTCTTTGTCAAAAAATTGTTAATTTTTTTCCACAAAATAATAGAAAAAACATTGATCTATTAATTTTTGCAAAAATTGTTTTTTTTTCTTGACAAAAGTCTATTTTTTTTAGTCATTGGACTCCGTGCCAGACAAATTTTACGAGACGGAGCGAGTAAGAAGAAAGTAAAATTTTTAAGAAAAAATCCTTTCCTTGTTTTGTTCCTAAACAAAGAGATGGAAATTTTTTTTCTTAAACAAAGTTCAACTTTCCCTCTACCACTAATTTCTTTCTCCTTTTCCCTTTCTTCTCAAACAGAATCCGCAGCGATAACGGCAACCGAAGCGATTTTCTCACGAAGGCGCGAAGTCCCTAACCACCGCTCATCAAATTTTCTCGCCAACCAAACACTCGATTCCTCTGCTTTTCTCCATACCCAATCCTTTCCTCGCAGTTGTCATCTGTAAAACCACGCTGCATTCGTAGAGAAGATGAACCCACCAAATCAACCCTCTCAATGGCCTCCTCCTTTCCCTCATTACCTTCACAACCCCTTCGCCATCTCTGCTCCTGAACTAAACCCTAACCCTAATTCGGTTCCAGTCCCCATTCCTAATCATGATCCATATTCAATCCCGCCATACGAGCCGAACCCAAATCCCAATTCTAATCCAAATTCTGGTGTTATTATTAACCCTAATTGGAACCACCTTCTCCCATTATATGTGCCCAAAAAACGAAGACGGGGTAGACCCCGGAGTACGGCGCAATCCGTGCAGTACCAAAACCAGGTAAAGTTTCAATTTTGGTCCAAATTTCTGGTCTATCTTCCGTTTTGGGATGTTTGAAATAGGGGTGATAGACTGACTGGACGAGCCGAACGGTTAATTTTTCAAGCTTGGTTTTAAAACTTAACAAGCTTTAAAATATGTTTAAAATATGTTTAAGCTTGGCTTGTTTTGGGAGGCGGGCCGATCATGAACGAGCTTTAGTCTAACTGATGACGAACCATTCTCAAGCTTGAAACTTCTAAGCATTACAAGTCGAAAGAGCCGAGCAGTAGCCTGTTCGAGCTTGGCTTTGAAGCTTAAAAGCTTCAAAAAAATGTTCAACCTTGCTTGTTAATGTAACAAACTGATCTCAAACGAGGTTTTAATGAGCTAACAAGAACCCAGACTCAAGCGGTTGGGTTCATTTATCAGCCCTAGTCTCAAATTGTTAGTTTTTGGAAAGTTAGTGTAAAAACTTTAAACTCCCCCAAACTATACCTTTCTATATGAACTCAAGTTTTTCCTCTCTAACCCCGAAATTTTACGTAGAAATATTAGTACAATTTAATCCCTTCCCCAAATTACAATATAGGACAAAAGCTTCGAACTTAGACATTGATCCTACACCAGCTTGCTGCAGCTGATGGTGGTTTCTCTCTCCATAAAAATACTCCCCATTATGCATCAGTAATTCTTCCCCCAGGTGGAAACTCTTTGTCCAAAACCCACTTCAATAATAGTATACTCTCGATTTTTTGTGTTCAATAGTCATAATACCCAGAAACACAGAGGTTCTATCCCTACTTAGTCTGATAAATAATTTAATTATGATGAATTGATGGGGTTCGTTGATTAAATCGATGAAGAGGAGTTGTCAATTTGCAGCGTCAGAGTCTCAATTTCCATTCTGTTTGATTAATCAAATCAGTTGGGTAATTTTTTTATTTTATTATTATTATTATTTTTTTAACGCCATTGATTAAATTGATTTTGGTCATCGGGGGAAGCTTGGGGAGGAGAGGACCTGGGGTTGACAAAAATTTGGAGATGCTTGTGGTCGGCAGCAGGTAAAGATGATCGCGCAGTGCAAGAAATTCTAGGGTTAGTGTTGGTATATTGATGGGTGCGTAAAGGAGCTTTTCACTATGTTAAGTTTTTGATGTGAGTGCAAAGAGGTAATGCAGTTAGAGAGAAGACATGTGGGTTCATAATCATGTAGGATTACCCATTAGAGAATGTGAATAGAAGGATGATACTAGAAATCAATGTCTTCCAATTGAATTGGCTGCTATTGTTGCATACTTGCATGTCTCTCGGACCGTTAAAATATGGGACGGTGGGAGTTTATGAGCTACAATATCATTATGCTGCAGTTGTTGCCAGTTGATAAAATTATTTTTGGGTGGTTCGAATGTTTTGATTAGCTATTTATGAGCCATTTTATTCCCAATAGTTTCACATTGAAGACTCTGTAATGGCCTATACTGAGTTCTTGCTGGAGAGATCTCTTCTCAAAATGAATTTACCTAAGTGTGTCTCTTGGTTTCTATGAAACATTAGTCATTTTGAGTCCAACTCTCGACAGCACTTTAATAGAATGCACTCGTGCAATCTTGACTGGCCTGTTTCTTAAACCTCCCTGAGTACATGATTACAGATGAGTGTGGTTGCAACTCTATGATCATAAGGTTTGATCTTAGAGCCGTTGGTGCCTGTTGGAACACTGCTTTAAAATGATTGTTGCCGCTCGTCTAGCCAATTTTCTGTTTTTATCTTATTTACTAATATATTTAATATGACTGTCAACTGTTCGCAGGTGTTCTTAAATGATTATAATTTGATTGTCTAACGACAGGTTTGATCCTTTTTTTCTAACAGGTATATCAGGTGCCTTACGTTTCAAACAGTATATTTGGCGTTAGTAATGGGGAGTTATCTATTCCTTCTTCGTCTGCTACAACTAGCATACCTAATATCGGAGTTTCTAATTCTTCAAATGCTAATTACAAGAATCCTAAGTCTTCGACGCAAACTGTTCCTGATGTATCTGATGAGATCATTGTGATCAATAAAGAAGCCACTTCCGAAGCTTTGATCGCGCTCACATCTGGGTTTCCAGCCGATTCCCTTACCGATGAGGAAATAGATGCCAAGGTTGTTTCTGTTGTTGGCGGAATTGAACAGGTTAATTACATTCTTGTAAGGAACCACATTATCACAAAATGGCGTGAGAACGTTTCACATTGGATCACAAAAGAGATGTTTGTTGATGTTATACCTTCACATTGTAGTAAACTCTTAGACTCTGCCTATAATTATCTGGTTTCACATGGATATATTAATTTTGGGTTTGCCTCTGCTATAAAGGAGAAAATTCCATCAGAACCCAGTAAGCCAACTGTGATAATTGTTGGAGCAGGTTTGGCGGGTTTAGCTGCAGCACGGCAGCTAATGAGGTTTGGATTTAAAGTGACTGTTTTAGAGGGAAGGAAACGTGCTGGTGGAAGGGTTTATACGATGAAAATGGAGGGTGGGAATAGGACTGCTTCTGCAGATTTGGGAGGAAGTGTGTTGACTGGTACACTTGGGAACCCACTTGGGATTTTGGCTAGGCAATTGTCTTCTCCTCTTCATAAGGTGAGAGACAAGTGCCCACTCTACAATTTGGATGGAAAACCTGTGGACCCAGATGTGGATTCAAAGGTGGAAACTGCTTTTAATCATCTTTTGGACAAGGCGAGTAGGATTAGACAGTTAATGGGTGATGTTTCGCAGGATGTTTCTCTGGGGTCAGCCCTGGAGACCTTTTGGCAGGTTTATGGGGACGCCGCAAAGCAGAGGAGATGAACTTATTTAATTGGCATCTTGCTAATTTGGAGTATGCAAATGCGGGTTTACTTTCTAAGCTTTCCCTTGCTTTCTGGGACCAAGATGACCCATATGATATGGGTGGAGACCACTGCTTCCTTCCTGGTGGAAATGGGAGGCTAATTCAGGCTTTGGCTGAGAATATGCCTATTCTTTATGAGAAAACTGTGCATACAATCCGTTATACGAGTGATGGAGTACAGGTTGTTGCTGGGAGCCAAGTGTTTGAGGGCGATATGGTGCTATGCTCTGTTCCTCTAGGGGTTTTGAAGAGTGGTTCGATTAAATTTTTTCCAGAATTGCCTCAGAGGAAGCTTGATGGGATAAAGAGGTTAGGATTTGGTTTGTTAAACAAGGTTGCGATGCTTTTTCCTCATGTGTTTTGGGGAACTGATCTGGAAACATTTGGCCATCTCACTGATGATCCGAGCCGTAGGGGCGAATTCTTTCTGTTCTATAGCTATGCAGCTGTTGCTGGTGGTCCTCTTCTGATTGCTTTAGTAGCAGGAGAAGCTGCCCACAAATTTGAGAGCACACCTCCCACTGATGCTGTGACCCGGGTTCTTCAAATTCTCAAGGGTACATACGTGTTCACATATTCACTTTATTTGTATGTGCTTTTATTTCCTATATCTATATACTCCTTCGATAGGTCCCCCCTTTGATGTAGAGGGAAACTATACATGGTGGCATAATCGCATCACCAATGGACTTCTTGTGGAAGTAACATTTGTTTTGCCAACAGTAGGAGGTTAAGGGTTCAGCTCATTTGTTGTAAAGATATATTCTGGTTATTTCAAATTCTCGAGATTCCTGTAGTTTGATTATTCACTACTTTTCAAATACATGTAATTTGTGCTCCTCATTTAGTTAATTAGTACTTTAAAATTCTGCATCCAATGCATGCAGGTATTTATGAACCACAAGGGATTGATGTCCCAGAGCCTATCCAAACTGTTTGTACCAGATGGGGTAGTGATCCTTTCAGCTTAGGTTCTTACTCTAATGTTGCTGTTGGGGCATCAGGAGACGATTATGATATCTTAGCTGAGAGTGTAGGAGATGGAAGAGTTTTCTTTGCAGGAGAGGCAACTATGAGGCGTTACCCTGCAACTATGCATGGAGCTTTTCTTAGTGGGCTAAGAGAAGCTGCAAATATGGCCCGCTCTACTAGTCTTAGATCCGTGAAAACAAAAGTAGATAGGAGCCCATCGAAAAATGCGCATTCTTGTGCATCACTTCTTGCAGATTTGTTCAGGGAGCCAGATATGGAATTCGGGAGATTTTCTATAATTTTTAGTCGGAAGAATTCAGATCCCAAGTCTACGGCAGTTTTGAGGGTGACATTTTGTGGACAACGAAAGAGGAATCAGGAAGGCTCAAAGCCATACCAACCGCACTCCAATAAATTACTATTCCAACAGCTTCAGTCCCATTTTAATCAGCAGCAGGAGTTTCATGTTTACGCTTTGCTATCAAGGGAACAAGCGCTTGAGCTGAGGGAAGTAAGAGGGGGTGATGATATGAGATTGAATCACCTATGTGAAAAGCTTGGAGTGAAGCTGGTTGGGAGAAAAGGTCTGGGGCCTACCGCGGATTCTGTTATTGCTTCCATCAAGGCCGAGAGGGGAAATCGCAAATCTGCTTCAACTTCTTTGTCACTTAAATCTGGTTAGTGTGTTGAGATTCAAATAAATTTCAAGGTTTGGTTATTATTCTAGATTATGAAGTCTAGTTTATATAACTTCACATTGATATTTACCCTTTTATTTCGTTTTGGAAGGAACGTCCAAGCCAAGAGCAGCTATTTTGAAGAAAAAGTTTGTTAGGTATGAGATAAAAGTTTTAACTAATTCTCTCTACGTTCATTCATCTCAATTTGTCAAGTTGGTTATTACAGGAAGGCTAAAGTAATGCGCATCAACAATGGATCTACACCTTCAAATTTAGGAGTGGGAGCTAAAACGGTCGTTAACGGTGTTGGCTCGCTCTCTACCCCAAATCAAAATGTGGATTCTATAATTTCCGGCAATGGCCATGGCTTTACTCATCCTTCAAGCATAAATGTGGGCACTAGCTCTACTCCCACTAAAGTAAATACAGACGGTGGTGGTGGACATGGCTCACTTCCTCCTCCCAGTTTACATGCGGTGAATCGTAAACTGACAGAGCAAATGTAGGAGTATTTGTTGAAATAGTAGCTTGATCTAGCACAACATCGGCTCTTTTTGTCAGGTAACATTAATTTATTTGAATGGCTCAATTTACATTTGGTGCATCGGGTAGTCAATTACAAATATACTCCATCATATTGTGGTTTACAAGGCATTTGACCGAGCCAATTGTGATATAGGAGTACCAAAGTTAGTTACTTTCCCATGTCTCTGGATGATCTTCTAGCTGCATGCTTGTGTTGAGCTAATGGAATTATGTATGAATATGTGACAAAGTGTGTGTGTTTATTCTATATTCTTTCATCTTGTTGGAAATTTGTATATAGATGGTAGTAATGGTGTTACTCTTCCCTTCAACATTTATATGTGGAGATGAGGCCTCGTGCTTTTTAGCATCGATTGTTAGTTCATTATTTCAGGATTCGGGTTCTGAAATTGGTGGTCACTTCTGGTTGAAGTTGGTAGTTCTGTCTTGTTTAGTTCTTCCATTTTGGAAGACATGTTCGTTCTTCATACTGTGAAGAACTCCAATTTATTTCTTTCCTTCAAATGATGGATCTCTGATGTCCGCAGGTCTGCACTACGGATGCAAGCGTCCTTCAGTAATGGTGCAAGAGTTCGATGGTGGTATTCGTTTTCACCTCACATGGAACCACACTTAAGTTTGGAGTTACTCAGAAGTAGCTGGACTGCAGTCCTTGCCCATGGCTTTTGGTTCGTGCAATATGGCAAGGAAAGACTACCTTCTGTCTTGACTCCACCCTCGGTTCTGTTATTGACTCGCAGTAGGCATCTTGACCTAAAAACTACTTGCTCGTGAGACCTTGTGAGACCTAAAAACGATGTCTATGACCCCTGGAGAATGCTGCTTCTGGGCGATCTGCCGTGGTGATCATTGTGTTCTTCGACTAAACGCAATCCAGTTCTTGAACGTGTCCGTAAAAGCAATCAATCCATTGCATTGTTGATATAATTCTCTGTCTCTGTTGTTTTGCCAAGACTTGGGAGGAGGAAAAACTCGTGCGAATGATGGGAGAACAGAGTTAACCGACTCTTTTTTTCAAGAGAAGAGGTGAACAGACGTGCACGCCGGTTACTAGGCTTGTGAAGGCATTTTTGCTCGTTGTTCTGAGAAAACTCGGAAATTTAATATTTATTTGGTTTTTTTTTTTTAAAAATTCACATAATAGTTTTTATGAAAAGCTTAATAGCTTATTTTGCCTTATTCCCTTGAGGGCCCGGCTACGAGCATTGTATTGGACTACAAATTAAGGGGCTGCACATCCAGTTTTTGTTAAAATTATTTCCGGCCGGATTATAATGTCCATCGGAATTGTTATCCCACAAAACTGATCAAATATTTCGTGGGATTATATATTTCTTCGCTTTTAATCCTGTTAAACATAAGGGTTTTAAATGTTTATTGTGATTTTTCTAGGGTTTTAAATGTTTATTGTGATTTTTCTGGATCTTGAGGCAAACAACCGGCAAAAGACAATGCCTAAATCGTAGGAGTCCAAAATCTCCAAACAGGAAACTTTTTTGGATACGACAGTTATTTGTAATGTCTTTTCACGGGATACGGGTCTCATGCATGTGTAGAATGTAGATCCCACTCCATGTAAAAGAGACGTTACAAATAACCTTGTATTGAAAATTTTCTCAGACAAAAGGCTCAACTACGTAGAGATTGAGATTTGTAAGGCTAGTTTCTGCAATTTTCTCAATAATTACAGGATGGTCCATGATGCAGAATCTTTGCAAAAGAATGCCTTTTAGGCTGAGTTTGGACGGCAGGCAATTTTCAGGGAAATAGAAATGTAAAATGGCCTTGTTCGTTTAGTTTTAATTTCGATGACATCATCATTTTTCTCATTTCTCTCTCTATCTCTCTCCACTCATTACATCTGCTGACATCATTTTACTAAACTAAACTATCTAACCAAACACAGCCAATATATTCTTTCTACGATTCTAATGTTTGGAAGAAAAAGGAACGAGAATGTGATGTTATGCTTTTATGATTCCGACCTTATAAAAAGATAGGAATAAGAATGTGATTCCTGATGACATATTCAACCATGAATCACATTCCCAAACTGAGCACGAATATGATCTCTCCCTTACACCATGGGGATCCCAGATTTCTAACTCATTCATTAAGAAAACAAAAGGTTGACTTTAATAAATTCTCAAAATAATTGTTTCCCGCGTAAAATTACCAAAACTAATCCAAATACTAAAATGAAATTACTTGAGGTATCTAATTCCTAGACATTCGATTCTCATTAAACATATTCCTATTCCTATACAACAAAATTCTCATGAATTTGATTTCTAGTAATCATATTCTTATACCTACTTAAAATTCCGGTCATGTGGTTATGCTCGAGGAGCAAATAGTAATTTCCTTTTTAGAATGGCAGCCGTGTGCCTCTATCACCATTTCTATGATATTTGAGGAGCCAGGAGGTATTCACCAACTTTGCTGGACCAAGAAGACCGAGATCATGAACTTAATTCATGCAAATGAACCATCCAACTGTAACATGTTCATGAAGATTGCTTAGAAAAGTACATTTTCCCACTATTTTTTCAAGTGAAGTTCAGAAAAAGAAGCATATGGAATCTAAAGGAGAAATATGCATTAAAACTGAACAATAGAGGACTAGGACAAACACTATGACTACAAGTTCAGAACTCACAATACAAAGCGGATACAGTATCAGTTTCAGCTCATCAATCAAGTCAAAACCTAACAAGCTCAAAAGAGGCAAAAACAAGTCCCGTCCTAACATAAAAACATTCCAAAGCATCTAAAGAAAGCTAATCAGAAAATCCTCAGCATGAACAAGACGCTCACAATTAGAATACATAACTGGATAACAGAATTGGATACATACAACTTTATCCTGGACACAGGCAACGGCGCCCCAAATTGCATACTGGGATAGCCACACGTTGCTGTCAATTCGACGTGCATGGACAGCTATGAGATAATCATGTGAGATATCTTTCACAATGAAAGTTTGATGAATTGTATCTTCCTGTTCCCCCATCTTCAGGGCAACCAAACAGATCAGTTTCGTTAATTGAAAAACCAGAAGAATTAAGAATTAGACGTTGGATGGAATAGAGTTTGATCTAATTGAAGGAAGCACAAAGAACTACACGGGAGTTCTACGACATAGAGTTCCATACTACAGTCTGGAATAATAGTACATTCATAAGCTACCCAAAAACAAAAGGCAGAAACTTCCTGAAATCATATGCTACAACAAAACAGGAAATTTGGTTTTCTAACTTACATGTTCTGCCATACTGGTTGAGAGGATGACCATAACAAAAGGAAAGCACTTCCCTCGGAAGCTCTTTCTTACATAAACTAAGACGAACATCATCAGTAGAAAAAACCTCTGCACTTCAACGATCCACACAGGCAGTTTTTCCTCCTTGGCTCTGGTTTGCCAGACTGAACTAACCCATAATCATATGTCAGCTCTTTCATAGGAGGAATGTGATTGATTGCAAAGAACGCGATATGGAGATAAGATTCATCTCGCAAAACAGGCTGCCAATAGACATTTGGAGTACAACTGTGATTCATAAACCGAGCCACATTCCCACCTTCTTTTGCACTAATAACAAGTGGAAATGGGATCTTTTGAGAATCATCAGCATTTCCAGGCATTAGCTCAACGGGTTCACAAGTGCGAGTAGCATCAAATATATAGCTATCTTGATTTCCGCTTTCCTTCGTGGATGTATCAATGACATCGCCGGCATACTCACAGATAAAAGCTCCTGAACGGATAGGATCCCAAGACCTCAATCCCCAACCTTTATCCTTTGTCTTAAACACCTCAAGACGGACTCTCAAACCCGCCTGGGATACCCGGTTCCGGCAGTTGGGAGGGCATAAACAGGAAGGGCCACACTCATATATCAGGGTCTTGTAACTCAGAAGAACCCCTAGCGAAGTATAGGGGAGAAATCCACCATTTTTCTGAATGCAAGGGCAGTTGAGGTCATTAGAATGACATCCCTCACGGCAACTGCAGCTGAAAGAAGAAGGTTGACGGGAATCAACTGGTTCTGGGTACTTGAGAGTTGGAAAATACGTAAAATGAGCTGGACCTTTCTCGTGGTCCACATCGTTTACAAGAGAAACTGGAAGCCTTTCTGCCCCTGAAGTAAGGTCTGGCAAAATAACCCCAACCCTTGAGGTCGAATCACTGCTTTTCCATTGCTGAATTGATTTCCACAAGGTATAGGCTTCAGGCTGGCCAGCACCTCTAACCAATTTATACTTAAACACATTACAACCTGACTTGTCTTTCTCCACCCATGACTCTACGATTTTATAAAGGCCATCATAGAGGTAGACTTTGGCAGTTCGAGTCGGACTTGCCTCATCCCTCACACCCCGTATAACTCTTACCTCATTACCGCGGTGCAAACTCTTCTCCAAAGCTAGATTACCCTTTTCAAGTTTTTGATCCATCAAATTTCCATCTCTCCTGAGAACCCCACCTTGACCACTGTAAATCAATACTTCTCCATCCTCATCATTATCTTCGTATGACCCCGAAGAAACGATGCTTACAGCCACAGGCTCTTCATCTAGACTGATCTTGAAGCTCATGTAGTCGATTCCACCCATGATAGGTGCATGCAAACCCACGAGGCACATTTCCACCCTGAAAAAGAAAACATCCCCAACTTCAACACCCGGTACAGCTCCAACCCTCTTTGTCATGTTTGTTCGAACCCCTTTCTTATTCATCAAAATCGAACCCGCCTTTAAGTCTGGGCGTCTTGTGACCCCTGGAGTTGCCTCCTCAGAGTCTTCAACTTGAGCAATCCTTCTCCTGAGCAGATTATATGCCATTATTAAATACCTAACTGACTCCTTATCACCATCTGATAGTTTGGCTGGCTCGAATCGCACAAGATTAAATGACGTGAGAAAATCATTGGCTACCGCGTCAATGTCAACATCATGAGGAGATGTCATGTTGCCACTCTTTGTCTTTCTCTGGGAACTCCCCCTTGCACTCCCCTTCGAACTCCTTTTAGAGGACCCAATGGTTCCATTTGTCTGTACCGTTGGTGTTCTAAACGAGGTTATCGGTACAGGTGACGGAATCGAAGGACCTGCTTGATTGAGTGGTGCAGCAAATGGGGTTTGAGGGTTCTGTTGTTGTTCAGTTGGAATGACGAAAGGGAAAACTGGAGAAACCCCAGGTGGGAAAGGACCAGCTGGAGGGACACAGACAAAGGGGGAAGCTTGGGGAGATGAAATTGAGGACATGCCTCCAGGGTTTGATGGGAATATTGGAACAAGACATCGCAAAGGCTTTACATTCAAAACCCTAGACTTGTCATCAGACCCAGATACAGGAACAGAATCTGAACCCAAACCTTGTTCCATTATGAATCACTCACACAATTTCAAGCCACTTAACTTGAAATTCCACAAACAGACGCAACAAATCGTGTAAACAACAACAAGAAACCCTAGTCTTGACAACAGACCCAGATACAGGAAAAGCTTCACTCACATAAAAACACACACTTTCAAGCCACCTGCTAGCTAATTTCACAAACAGAAACACAGGATCTGATTTCAACAGCAAGGAGAAAAAGATAAAAAGCAATTCTTTTCACAGAAATGGAAGCAGGAAAAAGGTTCAAACTACCAAAGCAGCAAAGACGCACAACACAAGAAGAATTTGATGAAAGAATCACGGTGAAACTGCTGCTTCCTAGGACATGCAAGAAGACGAGCTAAAAGGCCCAGAAATTAGTTTAAAAACCCTAGAAACCCCATCTGTTGAGACCCATTTTCTTGCATGTAACGAGATGTAAGTACAAACAATTAGGAGCACATGGTTTGAAGGAGGAGATCAGAGAGATGTTACCATTTTTCCAGATCGGAGAAGCTCAAAATCAAGGGGTGATTCTCACAATTGGAAAACTTGTTCAGGGGAAGAGATGGTGGGGTTCTCATTCTTCTGTTCTGAATGCTCTCAAAATGGACAAAAAGTGAAGTGGGAATTAGATGTGGTGACAGGCGGTACTTGTAGAAAGATTTAGGGACAATTACAATAAAGACCCTCAATATTGCCCCATTAATGAGTTGCCCCTAATGTACTTGTTTTTTTGAACTGGGCCCCAAATGTACTACTTTAGGAGTTTGGGTACTTTTTTTGGTTAAATAAATAAATACTTCACGGAAATTATTTTCATATTTCATTTTTTTTAAATTGCACTCCATTTAAAAAAAAAAAAAGTAAGTGTAAAGATCATTTCTCATAAATACACAAGATAAAATTATGTGGTTGGTGTTTGTTTATAATTAGGGAAAAATGGAAGATAAGATAACATATTTATGAAAGGAAAATGTAAGAGAGATGTAAATAAGATTGAGTTGTGCTGGATTCTCTATTTCGTTATTTTCCTTCTCTTTTTTTTTCTCTCTGCAAACCGAAATTTTTTTGGAAACCGAAATTTTTTTGGGTACCGAATGGGTACCACGTGGCCAAGCCTACGTGGTACCCGAACATTGCATTTGAATCATCCAAAAGTGTATTAGATGGCTCAGATCGAAACCCTTTATCTCTCCTGTTTCTCTCTCTATAATCCGGACCGTCCAAAACCAAAATGGACGGCCCTGATCAGGCGCGCAGGTATCACGTGATACACACTCGACACTAAAAATTGCTCCTGCAAACCAAACAATTAAAATGATTTTTTTCCCTTTGTTTTTCCATCTTTTCACTTATGTTCTTTAGGTCCCAAAAACCATCTTAAATCATCAATTTTTACCCTTATCTGCTAAAACATTCTGTGAGTGATACTTTGTAATAAGCAAATAAAATGGAAAACAAAAGGAATTGTTGACACGTCTAAACTACGTGTTGTTGTCTGACAATACTAGAGGAGATTTTTTTTTTTGAACACCCAATACTAGAGGAGATTGAACAAGTCCATCACATTTGGCTAAATTCAAAAAACTGATTTTTTGATTTTTTTTCGTTTAGTTCTTATTCAAAAAAAAATTGCATTTGTTAGTTTTGCGTCAAGATTTTGTGGTTTCTGGATTTTTCTCGTCGAGACGAATCCAAAGAGTATAAAATTATGGTCAAAAGTAATAGTTTTTTGAATAAAGCCGAAAATAAACCAGTTTTTTGGATTATTTTTCATCTTTATTCACAAAACTTTAAGTTTGGCTAACAATTTTATACTTTTTAGATTACTCTCGTCGAGACAAGCCAAGAAACCACAAAAAATCGACCGAAAACTAACAAATGCAAAAAAATTTTGAATAAGGACAAAACGAAAAAAACCAAAAAATCAATTTTTTCGAGCGCCTAGTTTATTTTATTTTGACAATATCATTATCAGCGTTTAACTTGTTGTGGTGTTATTTTTCATTATTTGATTTTGATATGTTTTAATTTGTTCAATATATGAGCTCGTAAAATAATGAGAGTTCACGTATATCAAATAATTTTGAGTAATGCTACGAACACAGATATTCATGCATGATGTATTTGAAATCGTTGTGAATCTCACATGGTTTTTGTAATGAATAATGTCTCGATAAACCGGACAAATCTCTACAGCCCCTCCCACGGACCGGGGTGCTATGGACGGAGACAGAAATTTTATCACGCAGTGGCGAGCCTATATAATTCATAGGAAATTTTTTGAATTTTTTTTTTCTCTATGATAATAGAGGATTTTTTTTTCCTTGCAGGGGCGATTGCCACTACTGAAATTGGAACCAGTACGCACGCTATGTGGATTGTCAAATGTGTTTTCAACGGTCCAATTATCTCACAGGTATAATTAATATCCTACCTGTAAGATAAAGTCCTGAAATTGGAACCAATTTGAAAATACACCCCCTCAAGGGGCACCCTATAGCACCCCCGTTTCCCCCTCCCACAAACATTTTCCGCGAGGTGAGGTGACTCGGAGGACAAATTGTTGCCGAGGAGAATTGAACCTACAACCTTGGGGTGGTAAAACCCGCCGAGGCAAGTTTGCGACAACACTTTTGATGACCGGAAATCTTGAGTAGGGGTGTTCCACTAACAAAAAACTGTTTTTTCCAAACACCGAGACAAGTCATTCTCTCACAACACATCACATAAAAAATCGTGAAAAACCAGTTTTTTCAAAAAACTGAGTTAGTGGAACACCCCCTAAGAATATGATTACCATAATTCACATTCCTGAGAATTTTTCTTGGGTAAGAATAGGAACACAATTACTGGAATCGAATTCCTAGGAATTTGATACCTGCAGTAATTTCATTTCGGTATTTGTGTTAATTGAGTAATCTTACGTTGGAAACAATTATTTTCAAAATTTATGAAAGCCAATATTTTTTTTTGTTAATGAATGAGCCAAAAATCTAAAATTCTCATGGGTTAAGGGCGGGATCAAATTGCCACTCAGTTTGAGAATATGATTTTTGGTTGACCAGAAATCATATTCATATTTCTATCTCTTCCAAACATTGAAATCATGGAAAAAAGACAATTGTATTGGGTCCATATCAGACAATTCCGGACACGCATGCCCATATATATACATGGATACATGTGTAAAATAGTACTACCAATTTTAGACACATCTTTATCTTGATTTCCATGCCAAAATCTTTGCAGATTTGCTCAAGCGGCATTCGTACAATCTCTCGTTCAGTGGGGAAAATGATCTGCGACAGTGCTAAGCACTAAGCGGTGATTTGACTAATTTGAAAAAATCGTTTTTTTTGTTTTTTCGTTTTGTCCTTATTCAAATTTTTTTTTGTATTTGTTAGTTTTCGGTCGATTTTTTTTGGCTTCTTGGCTTGTATCGACGAGAGGATTCTAAAAAGTATAAAATTATTAGCCAAACTTAAAGTTTTATGAATAAAGACAAAAAATAATCCCAAAAACTGGTTTATTTTGGTTTATTTTCGGCTTTATTAAAAAAACTATTACTTTTGACCATAATTTTATACTCTTTGGATTCGTCTCGACGAGATAAATCTAGAAACCACAAAATATTGACGCAAAACTAACAAATGCAATATTTTTTTGAATAAAGACAAAAAAAAAATAGTTTTTCCAAATTAGCCAAAGTGCACATTAAACTTTTTGTACATAAAATGTACAAATTAGTCATTATTTTGGGACCATTTTGGATCTCATACAAAATGGTCAAAGCCATTCGTGTTCTTCAAAATAATGTTTACAGGTACCTCATAAAAAATCAGCTCAACCAATATCAATAAATGCTCCATTGATTCATCCAGACTTTGGTTTAGAATAAAAAACTGGACAAACTGATGAGTCATTTATCGATATACGAATGAGCTAATTTCTTGTGAGAGAGATACAAGTAGACATTTTTTGAAAAACATGAACGACTCCGATAATCCGGGGACCCGGAATGTGCCCAAATAAATAAATTTGTAAATTTGTACATTTTCCAAATGATTTGGCACTCAAAATATTGGCAACAACACTCCAATATATTTTTTAGCGTTCATATTATGGATATGATTTTGACACTCTACTTTTTTTATAATGACACACTCTAAAATATGTCTTTTAGTGCAAATAATACTTTAGATTGTCAAAATCAAATAATAATTTATGTAGACATATTATGAAAAATAATCTGTATTACAAAATCAAATAATAATTCGGCCCACTACACCAAAAATTCAAACCATATTCTCTCTCTCTCTCTCATTTTTTTGAAATTCAAATCGATTCTCTCACTACATCCTCTCCTTCCCCTCTCTAAAAAGGACTATAAAAATTAAGACATTCGCAGTGTTTAGATTCTTTCATTATATTTTACATTAAAAGACAAATATTGAAATGTAATAATTAATAAAATTGGAGTGCCAAAATAAATTACGAGTGGTCGA
>CM029279.1:28610649-28650175 GCA_016920895.1 Vaccinium myrtillus | reverse complement strand
GAGGACTTGGATAGTTGGATTACACATAGACGAGGAGTAGTAGAGTTGGGAAAACTTTATGAAACGTTTGAGAAGGAAAAAAATGAACGATTCGTATTCACGTTTCACGGTTTTATGGATCTGAACCGTCTATTTCTGGTAGACTTAGACGTTTGTGGGGGAAGCTTTAACATTTTTCCCACTCAAACAGGGGCTGGACAGTGTAAACAAGGGGAGGAGAGGAGAGGATAAGGAACAGATAGCACATAAAATGGCGTCCGCTCTGATTACCCTTGAAATTTTCTCCTCTGCAAATTTCCCTGTACGGCCAAAGTTCTCTTTTCCATCAAACCCTTTTGTGGTTTCGACCTTTTCATCTCCAAAAACTGCCAATTACATCAAGCTCAAGAACCTCCCTAGAGCATCTTCTGAAGGTTTGCTCCCATTTCTCGTTTCACTACTGCAATCCCATGCTTTACTGCGTATAATTTCTAAAAATGGGTTTTTGTAATTTTTATTTTTATCGGCAAAAATGGTTTTTTGTTGGATTCAACTCAGATTTAGAGTTTTCTTCATTTATCCGTTAGTTTCTTTGGGCTAAGTACAGTATTTTATTGTTGAGCAGTGGCAGTCTTGAGAAGCAATCTTGTTTCCTTTTCAATTAGTAAAATTTTTCTTTTAATATGTGTTGTCAAAAGCAACAAACTTGCTTCCAAGATGACGACCAAACACTGCCACTGCTCTACTGTGTATATTATTTCTAGTACTTGCATTGTCTTCACTGTCCTAATTATTTTAGAATGACTGCTCTTGTGTTCCATTTTAATTGCAACTAACATCTCCCCAGAAAAGCAGTCTGGGCTATTATCTGAGTGGAAAGACATATTTTATAGGGATGTTTTTGGTAGAGTGGAATCAGCTTTGTCATGGGTAAATATTGTAAAGCACTAAAATGGCTAAAAAAGGTGAACCCTGTATAGAAAACAATGATCTATCTGTTGTTTAAGGTTTATATCATCACAATTTCCAAAACACAGGCTGAGATGAACAAATCTTATTACGCCAAAAATGATAACAATTTAATAAAGACACCTTTAGTTTATGAATTGTTTGATGCTGACACTGCTTGGAATTGGTGTTAAATATGCTGTTGTATGAACAAGCAAAATAATAAGAATGGTTGGGAGGATAACAACATTCAATTCTCTTCATACTGTTGGGCCCAGAGTGCCCCAATGGATTTGATTACACAATGCCATCCCCTGCGACCGCTCTAGGAGAGGTGGGGGAAAAGCAGTCCGACGCATATAAGTAGTAATTTATGGCGTATATTGTGATTACCTATTCTATTATTATCCCGCTCATTGAAGAGAGATTTTTACTCAATACTCAGTAAAACGATGAAAATTACCAGATCAACTAGATTTTGCCCTTTTAAACTTTATTTGATTCCTAGCCTGTGATTTGCAGAATAAAGATGACCAATTGTACTCAAAAGGTTACGTTTACATTTCATGGTCTTTGAAAGCAATACCTTCTATTAGTGTCTTTGCTTGTATAAGTTTTCCTGTGTCATTCCATAGGCCTTCCTACTGAGTTGATTGAAGATTCCAAATTTGTCCCTTTGAGTGCTGAAGATCCTCAATATGGTCCACCAGTAAGTTCTGGTTAGTTCTTGCCTATTTTTCTGGAAGTTTGCTGTCATTTTGTTACAGTTGATGTTGACTTTCATCCGATTTAAGTATATGAATTAAACTTGTGTAACTCTGTTTACTACTTAAATTGTGTTTTGTTGGAAATAGCAGAACATGGTAAAAAGTTGGGGATTGTCCAATGTACTACCTTGTATCAGTACCCTACGAATGCTAGCTGTAACAAATTTGGAATCTTGAAATTTTTTAATATTTCTTCCTACTTTTGCTGCGTTGAGAGTCTTGAGACTTGATATCTGGGGTTGATTCAAATCTCCCTCCGGAACACAGAGGAAAATTTGTGTTTTTCACGTTGTGAATACCAAAATATCTTGATAAAGTGAGGGTTGATATTCACTTCTTGCTTTGCAGGCTTTATTGTTGTTGGGCTTTGAAGTGGAGGAGGTAGCAAAGGTAAAATCTAGTGATTTATCTGTTGCCATTTCTGTATGCAGCTTTCCATATGGTTGTCTTCATTGAGGAAAGTTTTGATTAGGTTGGATAGGTTAGAATAGAGGGATTGTACACCATGTTATACAGATTATGCATGCTTGATTCCTGGATAGTCTCATAGTCCTTATAAAGATGACTAGTTGAACAAAAGTCTCTCTCTCTCTCTCTCTCTCTCTCTCTCTCTCTCTCTCACACACACACACACACACACACACCCCATTCTAAGACAGTATCCGTGATTGACCTTCTTCAAGTTGAATGGACCTCATCAAAAGCTTCCTGAAAAAAAAGCGTGCCTGAATTCATACCCTGTGTACCTAGTCACTAAGGTGCGTACCTCGTTGCAGATACGGAAGCTTTTGAAAGATTTGGATGGTGAATTCCTAGAGGTAACTTTCAAGATAGCATTTATCTGTTTCTCTCCCATCTGTGTTGTGTTTCTTACGAGATCAGGGCAGGGAAAAGAACTGTATACAAGGAACCTTTTTGTTAGTGAGGATAGCTTCAAGATTTTGCAACATCGTAATTTTTATTCTGGACGCTGCCAACTATTTTCTCGTTCTCAATTTGTTAAAAACTTGCCTCTACAAAGAACTTTAAACCTGAAGTGTTTTAACTACCACAACCCAGTCATTAAAACATTGTTTTAGAATTTTTTTTTTATTGTACTCAGATTCTTGAGCTGAGGGGGTTTTCATGTGCTTCTCGTTTTTCTCGATGAAAAGGAAGTTTTTCGTGAGCAAAAAGAGTATAAACAAATATTTTACCAAGAAAAGCTCCATTAGTCGAGTATAGTTAAGAAGAGAGTCTCTCTGGAATTACTTGGCTAACTAATACTGTGAATTTCTTGGCTAACTGATACTGTGTTTTCCATGTCATAGTGGTTGTTTACCCCTTTATTCCAAGTGTTCTCTTATATACAAAATAAAATGTAGTAGTATCATTATGAACAGAGTTAACTTTTCTGGATCCAAAAACCATGCATTGATACTCTATGGAACAACATCTGCATATCCATCATTATGGATTTTACGCCCAAGGACACACTGCAGGTTATCTTTTGTACTGAAGACATGATTACTCGCTCGCTTTGGGAGGCAGTTAATACAAAGCAACCCAATTTGGATACTGTGAAGGTTAATGCTCTAACCTTCCTGGCATCTTGTTTTTCTATTTTATGACTACTCTGCTTGCCTGTTGTTATTAATGACATAAAAATATTATAACATAAAGAATCAAAGTTGATACAGCAGAACTTCCCTTGGTGGAGGGTGACAGGACAAGGAGTAGGATTATGTTCGAATTTTTCTGCTGAGTGAGTATTGAACCGCCAAGTGCTGAGTGGAAGCCATCATCCGACATCAAAGACTGCTCATCCTTAATCACAATTTTTAACCTATAAAATTCAGATTAGAGTAGGGGCTCAGATCCAATGGTAAGGTTGTTAATCTCACCCACTCTAAATTGCCATGAGGTCTGCTGTACTTTTGCTCTCCGAAGCACCTCGGAGCTCAGCATCAATCTTGAATTCAACATACCGTTTAGATGGTTTCTTTAAAGCTATATGCACTATCTGAACTAATGCATTCGTGGGTTTCTTTCGAACCTAGTCTGCACAATCACATGCCATTGCATCTGGTAATTATGAGGAAGTATACAAAAGGATGTTATTGCTGTTCATGTAGTGCAAGCAAAGCATGTCTGTTTGCAGCTTGCAAAATATTCAGTCGAATTTGCTCTCTCTCTCTCTCTCTTATCAAAACATATATATTATTAAGGAAAATAACCAGTGTTTTATGCTTTGCAGATTGCAAAATCGATGCCACAAATATGTTTCTTATCTGGCCTTACAGGGGAGGAAATGATGATGTTTGTTGATGCTTTTCCTGATATTGGTACTGGATCTTCTTACTGGCACTCCATTTATCACCTGTCAAGATTTTGGTGTTGGTATAAATTGATTCTGATAATGGTTATAGTTGAAATGAGACACTTAAGCATAATCAACGTGCATTAGGTCTAATTGTGAATTGCTCAGATCATGGTGTGGCCAACTTTGTGAAACATTTCAGACTTCCTACAAAGGTCTTGTAATTTTCTCTCTCATTACACAAAAATATAGTTAAAACTTAAATACAGCGGCTCAACTTCAGTTCCTTCTTTGGTTGCAAATTCACAACCTTTCAAAATTTGTTATTTCTTGAAATACTATTTAGAAAGCTGATTTTCAAAACAAAAGCACTGGTAATTTTGCCATCTTTTTCATTTTTAAGCTGAATGGTTTTCGAGATTATGAAAACATTTTCTTTGGATTGTATCATTTACCCAAAAAATCACACGCTAGTTTCCAAAATTGTCAAGCCAACAAGTTTTATGTAGTTTTCAGAAAATATATCTAGGAAACAGATTCTACAAAATTAAAAATGGAACTAATTGGAAACCCAATTTCTGCAACGATCAACTTGTTAAACGGTCCTAAAGCTACATAGTAGACGGAGGAAGTGGTTTTTTCCCAGAGCCTACTTATATGCATCCATTGCATGGATTAAATTGCGTTTTTGGTATACGAGATACAAGGATCACTTGAGGCAGTTCAAGTCTTGATAGTTGATGCACTCAAATGTTCTTTATCCTAAACCAAAATTTTCATTCAGATACTTCTGGTTTACGCCTTCGATATTCTTTGCATGGGTTGACCTCACTTGGTGTTATGCAGGATTAGAACCCGCTGTATTTGCAGCTCTTGTTCCCAACAGTGCTGAAACACCGATACAAGAGTTGATTGAGGAGATTATGGGAGATCATGAAATGATGGTAGGCTTAAGATCTCGTTGATAAAATATTTTATCCTTCCCATTTATCTGCTCATTAGCTTACTGTAGATTTTCAACTTTGATAGTCTGCAAAGCGATCGGGCTAGGCATTGCCAAATGCAGATTAGAGATCTTCAGATCATGAATTCATTTTCAGGAATGATGGTCTTTGTATGTACCAGTGATTCTAGCTTGACCTTATGAGCATGGTTACATTGTATTCTCGTTTGTATGGATTAGTGAGTGTAGGGCCGGCCCTAGTGTTTCAGTTGCCCAAGCCCGAGACCGAGCTTGGTTGTCCTTTACTATTAAGTCATGAAAAATAAAATAAAAATACAAGTCAAAAAAAAAAAAAAAAGGTTACATGGAACCTCACTCTATTCTATTATAGTCATACTAAATGCGTGCTCTTAGGCCTATTGCATTTTTTTGTTGCTAAGTTTTTCTATTATGAGATCCGAATTTTGTTCACAAAAATCTCAAGTTGTCCAATTTTTTCGAGAATCTGCTACCACCACCACCACAATCACCACTATCACCGCCACCATCAACACTACCACTATTGCTATACCTCTTGGTCTGTTCTTCTTGTGCCATTACCGATTTTAATCCAAGGAAAATGAGAGCGATGACACTCCCAGAAATTGAATTTCTTATGTTGTACAAACAATTTATAATATAATAGCAAAACTGTAAGGTTTCAAACATTATAATCATTAATCGGAGCCCCTAAAATTGGATAGGAATTTTGGTCCAATGAATAATCTAATCAAGAGAGTACTTAATAGGGATGCACCAAATTTTAATTAATTTGAGATTTGCAAAAAACAAAGGATGAAAACATGAGAAAAAACCGTAACTCAAACAGAAAAAAATAAAAATGTTAAAAACATGCATAACTATTTTGGGATATAGGTTACAGCCGTACACCCCTATTTGTAGCTTGAACCAAAAAAAAAAAAGAGGCTTAATTGCTATCATAAAAATACATAACGAATTAGCCAAGCAATACCATATACCAAAAAAACTGTGTACACGAAGCAAAATGGAGAATTGAAAATACATGAGTTCAGCTTTATTGCAAACGAGCCGAGCCGAGCTTTGTAGTGTTCGAGCTCGGCTCGTTAAGTAAACGAGCTGAAAAATTGAGCTCGAGCTCGACTCGGTCATAAACGAGCCGAGCCAGGGTAATTTACTTAACGAGCTTTTTTAAACAAGCCGAGCTTATGTAATCGAGCCGAGCTTTTTCGAGCCGAGCCGAGCTTTAGCAAGCTCGTTAACTAAACGAGCCTGAAAATCGAGCTCGAGCTCGGCTCGTTTACTTATCGAACCGAGCCACGAGCTGCTCACGAGCAGCTCGGTTCATTGGCAGCCCTAAGCTTTATACATAGCCCATCCGAAAACAACTGAAATTGAAGGACGCTGCTGGGTGTACAGAAAAAATGGGACAGAAAATGTACCCGATCGCGTTCGGGGACCCACTTTTGGGTCCCACACGAGTGATCCGAACCGTTCATTGTTCTTCAACATTTTTCCGAGGGGCCCCACAAAATTTCAGCTCAATCGGACGGTTGGAAGTGCTCGAACCAAAGTCTCACCGTTATCACTCGCATGGAACCCAAAAGTGGATCCCCGAACGCGATCGGTACATTTTCTGTCCCATTTTTTCTGTACCCGTATCTTTATCCTGGAATATCGTTCATGGGCAGCTAGCCCAGCTCATCACCTTTCTCGGTTTAATAAAGGAGTAAAAGAAAAGTTCTCCTACAAACCCGACGGACTCCCGCGACTCGAACTTGTGCCAAAATGGCGGTTAGCAAGTCCTTTACCGCTGGGCCACTTTTCCTCAAGGTTCTCTTCGGCAAACTTAAATATTTATTACATATTTAGGCATTTCTTTTTTTGATTGCCCCACGGAGGGTGGGTTGCCCAAGCCCGGGTTCTTGTTGGGCTTACCCTAGGGCCGGCTCTGAGTGAGTGTAGAGAAGGCGATGGGTGAATATAAATAGCTTTTGAGTTTTTGTATGCGAATAAGATCACCTCTGTACTTTCAATGCATGTCTATCGGATGCGCCGTAGGGTACGTGGTACCTTACAGGTATTGAAAATTTTTCCCTATGAATGAAAGTGCACGCACTCAACCCTTGGCGGCTTGACTACCCTCCTCTTTTCGTTTTTTTTTTTTTGGTCTGCAGACCGAAACAAACTGAACAAATAATTCTCGCAGTCCAGGATCGGCCAACAAAAACAAAAAGAACTGAAACTGCTTTTCGAATTGATAACTATTTGCACACGATTTCTAATTTCTATGTTCTTTTGGTTCTCTAAGAACAAATCTAATTTGAACTGATTCTTCCCGGTATCGCGATTAATAATTGTTTTTACGTGGACAGTGTACACAATGAGAATAACCAAATGAATAAGGGGGTGTTCCACTAACAAAAAACTGTTTTTTCCAAACACTGAGACATGTCATTCTCTCACAACACATCACATAAAAAAACCGTGAAAAACCAGTTTTTTCAAAAAACTGGATTAGTGGAACACCCCCTAACTTGGGTCATCAGGTAGGACCTTGGTGAGTCTTATTTCACATCACAGGAGCGATGTTACGAGAGATTGTCACATGAGAGGATCCTAATTCGTACTTGGACTATAGAAAAAATAGACCGCAAAAAATATTGAGAGAACTTTCGATGGTGTATAGACCGATTATTAATATAAAATCTTTTTCCTTGTAACGAGCATATCCTCTGAGAGCAAAAAAATTTCTATGTTCGAATGTGCCCCCGTCTTGGCCAAATCTTGATCCAAACATAAATAATAATGATAAAAACTCCCATTCCCTCGGGATAAAAACAAATGCAGGGTGAATATTAATTTTTTTTGCATTTTTGTTTTTTGTTTTAATCCGGAACCGGTTTGATTAGGTATTCATCGGTATGCAAAGGACTTAATGTTTTGTAAAAATAGCATTTCAGAAAATGATTGGTTCGGAGAAAAAAGATACAATACTGAATTTCATTTGAGTACCACAATCAGACCCTTTATTCTTTGTTCACCAAAAATAAAGCACACGGCAAAGCCTAATTTTCATATAAAAATCAATTTTTCTTCAAATTTTTCCACACATGTTACAAGATCAGTAGATTTCCATCTAACAGTGCCACTCCTGTGTCCAAATCCTAGCTCCGCAACTTTGAATTGATCGTACCAACTGTAAGTTTTTAACCTTGCAGTTTCACAGTCACGCCATAAATTGAAGCCCTCTTCCTCAATTATTTCATACAAAAGTTTTTTGCTTTTGGTGATAGTGGAACCAGTGATCCGTCCTCCTCAGGGACCTTACCACTTGAATTATTACTTCCAATGCGCGCGCGCGTGTGAGAGAGAGAGAGATATTTTAAAGTCTTGAGTGGAGTGGAATTTTCCAAGTCTTTTCCATCATAAATTGATTGGCGGCTGCTCTCCCACCATTTGAAGAATTTGCTTTACACAGTTGATTGACTAGTATAGCTATGCAAGTTCGTTGTGTGCTTTCCTATAGACTAGACTTCGTTAAGTTCACAGACAATCCCTAAACTCCTCTGTTAAAAGTGCAATATTGGTTAGAAGAAGAAGAAGAAGAAGTAGCCATGAATTGTTGCATCATCATTGTGTTACTTCTCCTTTTGAAATTTGCAACTTCTAGCAACAACTTTCCAGATGATTTCATCTTCAATTATCCATTGAAGCTGGATGGAACTGCTGAGCTTGGTTCCAATGGCCTCTTCACACTAACCAATTCTAAAAGACAGAATTTGAATCTTTGCAGCTTTTATGTTCAAAGCAAGGTGTTGTATAATTAGAGCACAAATTACAAATGTCTGGAAAAGCTCTAGTGCTATTTCGCGGGGCTATCCACATCGATGTAATGAAGCGAAGGATCCACGACAATGACGGAACGCCCTGAATAATCGACCTGTCTACCAAGCAGAGTCTCACGAAATCTTCCCTTTTTGTCTTGAATCAAATCTGAAAACGACTTGTAAACTTTATTATGACCATCCCTGATTGGTTGTCCCCGAATTCCATTATCAAGAAGTGTATTCATGGCTGCTTGTACCAATTGCTCCTGGCACCTTACGAGGACTGGTGATATTTCGTGGACAAATTTCATTTTTAACATTAATGAAATTGTTGCCATTGTTATGCGGATGGTATAAGTTATTCTTTTTTTTTTTTTGGGTGCAGTTTGTAGATGATAACATGGTTTAGAACCGAAAACTGAACCAAACTGGACCTCTCTGATGGTTTGGTTCCGGTTTGATTCTATATGTGTAATGGTCTAGTTATGGTTCTCAATTCTTTGGAATCGTTAGTAGTGGTTCGGTTTTTGAATTTCTATAAAATCGGTCCAATCCGGACCATGTACACCCCTGAAAATACCTACTAACTATAACCTTAGGTCCCGTGGTCACGCTGTAAACCAAAGCCCCCTCCCTCATTTATTTTGTACCCGCTTTCGCTTTTCAAAGTCTTGAGTGAAATTTTTGAAGTCTCCTATCATAAATTGACGGGTAATTATCAGTAACCTCCCCTTAGGTTTTTGACACAGACACATACCTCCCCTGAGGTTTCTGAAATGACACGGACCTCCCCTGCTTTTGCTGACTATATCAAGATTCCCCCTAGACCTTTTTTCCGTTAGCATTCCGCTAAAGCACTAACGGAAATCGATGATGTCACCTAAAAGGGGAATTTAAAGTCAAAATTGCTCTCATTTAGGCCTCCTTTGGGTAAAAAAACCATTGTGGTTTATTTTTCGTCTTTATTCACAAAACTTTAAGTTTGACTAATAATTTTATACTTTTTAGATTTCTCTCGTAGAGAGGAGCCAAGAAACCACAACAAATCGACCGAAAACTAACAAATGCAAAAAAAAATTGAATAAGGACAAAACCAAAAAACCACCAAAAAACCAGTTTTTTCAATTCACCCAAAGGAGGCCTTAATACCCCTACTACCAAACTATATTATCTTTACCAAAATTTTTGTCTCCATTTTTAGTCTTTACTCCTATCATTTACATAATTTTCTCCCTACTTCCTTATCTCTATATACCTATATATATAAACAATATACTTATATACTTACAATTAAATATGTATGCATGTGTTTAAAATACTCTCTTTTACATAATTTTTTTTCCTTTCAATGTCTACGTTTTTTTTTTGTACACTTTCATTATCTACTTAAGTTTTTTTTAACCAACTTATATATTTGGTTGAGACAAACCGAAAAATAAAAAATATTATATTACAAAATTGAAAAATAATGAACTTATTTTTTATAATCGTTCAAAAAGTTATAAAGCCCAACAGGTCAAGTAATGGAGGTTTTTTTTTTTTTTTCACAGTTTTGACTTAATATGAATTTTATTGACACGAGTCTATTTATTTTAATTTCATTGATTATTTTGATTGAAACAAACCGAAAAACAAAAAAAAAACATTATAATAAAAATTGAAAAACAATAATTTTTTTATTATAATCGTTCAAAAAGTTATAAACCCCAACCAACAAAGTAATGGAGTTTTTTTTTTTTTTGCATAGTTTTGTCTTAATATAAATATTATTGACACGAGTCTATTTATTTTAATTTCATTGATCATTTTGTTTGAGACAAACCAAAACATAAAATACATTTGGCCAAAAAAAAAAATTAACCTAATTCGTTTTTTACTAACCTCCATGATCTAGTAAAGTTAAGTTCACTTAACCAAAAAAATTCACAAAATTAAAAGAGATGAGGTTTTTTTATTTTGAAAAATTAAGTTGGAAGAATTTATTTATTTTGTTATAAGGGTATTTTGGTAAATTTTTTTTGCAAAACTTAACGCCTTCGACGGAGAAGTAACAGCAAGGGGGAATTTTGATATTGTCAGGAAAAGTAGGGGAGGTCAATGTCACTATGAGCTTCCTATAGACTAGACTTTGTCAAGTTCACATATAAGTGCAATATTGGTAAGAAGAAGAAGAAACCAATGTTTTAAAACCCGGACCGGAAGGCGAACCGGAAAAGGAACCGGGCGGACGGGTCACCGGTCGAACCGCGGTTGAACCGTTATTGAACCGTGACGTCATAATTATGTCATATATATATATATATACACATTAATATTAAAAAATGAATTATGAAGAAAAAATTATAAAAAAACTTCACAATACTGTCATCTAATTTTTCTCCACATTTTTAATTGCCTACATACGAGTCATAGGGAAACCTTTTTTCTTGTGCGTGTAGTCGTGTACAGATAAAGCTTCACTCTTTTTTCCTATAGCATTTAATAAAAACCTAAAATCAAAAGTCTAAATCTACCTTTTTCATTTCCCAAGTCTGCAATCCAGCTGTCTCTATTTTTTTTTATTTTAATCCAGCTGTCTCTATTTACTCACCCTCTTTTTAGTCTGGTACAAGACACAACACAGAGAGAGTCTCCCACGACCAGAAGAAGAGAGAGGTTTCCCTCGAGAGAAAAAAAGCAAGAACCTCCATCTCCATGGCTGATTGAGTGATCGGTAAAGCACAGGTGACAGGTTCGGTGAATCTCGAGAAACATCCATTCTCTCCCTCTCTCCGGCCTCCTTTTCTCCACTCACCGCTCTCTTTTTTATCATTTTCTTTCGATATTTGTTCATCAGCAAAAACTCGGCCGGTTCGAGTGACCCGTAGACGATTTGAACGGTTCGATGGTTGAACCGCTGAGTTGATCCGGTTTTTCATTTTTAGAACGGTTTTGAATTAGGAACGGTTTTGGAGGTTGACCGGACCGCTGCCTAGCCCGGTTCCCGGTTCAACCGGCCGGTCCGGGTTTTAAAACACTGGAAGAAACCATGAATCGTTGCATCGCCATACTGTTACTTCTTCTGAAATTTGCAACTTCTAGCAACAATGTTCCAGACGATTTCACCTTCAATGGCTATCAGAAATTGGATGGAACTGCGGAACTGAAACTGGATGGAACCGCCGAACTCAGTTCCAATGGCCTGTTCACACTAACCAATTTCTCAACACGAAAAACCAGCCATGTTTTCTACAACCTTCCAATACAATTCAAGAACTCCTTAAAGGCTAGTGCCACTTCCTTTTCTACTACTTTCATCTTTGCAATCATACCCGAGTACCCGACACTCGGTGGCCACGGACTAGCGTTCGTTATTTCACCAAACAAAGAGATTCCCGGAGCCCTTTTCAGCCAATATCTTGGGCTCTTTAATAGTAACAACACTGGGAATAGTTCAAATCATATAGTTGCAGTCGAGATCGACACCGTGCAGGACCCTCAGTTTGACGACATAAACAACAACCATATTGGCATCGACATTAATGGCCTGAATTCAATCGAATCTGCTCCTGCAGGCTATTTCGAAGATCAAAATGGTGCTTTCAGGAATCTAACTCTCAAAAGTGGTGACTCAATGCAGGTTTGGGTGGAATATGATGGGATAAACACACAACTAAACGTTACCTTGTCACCTATTAACATACCCAAACCTAAACTCCCGCTCTTATCCTTGAAAAAGGACCTTTCACCATTCCTGCTAGAGCATATGTACGTGGGGTTTTCATGCTCCACCGGCTTGCTTACTTCATCTCATTACATACTTGCTTGGAGTTTCAAGATGAATGGTCAAGCCCAACAAATCGACACCTCTCGCCTCCCGAAGCTCCCTCAAGACAGTCGAATTCAACAAGGGAAAGATGATAAACAACGCAAGAGGATTTTGGCAATTGTATTGCCACTAATAGCATTTCTTCTACTCCTAGTCTTGATCTTTGGTTTTCTTTTTCTCAGAAGGATGAAGAAATTCACGGAAGTCCTCGAGGATTGGGAGGTACAGTACGGCCCTTATCGATTTGGATACAAGGATCTATTCATTGCTACAAAGGGTTTCAAAGACACAGAACTTCTTGGGCGAGGAGGTTTTGGTAGAGTATATCGAGGTGTGCTTCCAACATCAAACATACAGGTTGCAGTTAAAAGTGTTGCTCATGACTCAAGCCAAGGATTGAGGGAATTTGTGGCAGAAATCGCAACCATCGGCCGCCTACGACACCCAAACCTAGTACGCCTTCTTGGCTACTGCCGGCGTAAGCAAGAACTCCTCTTGGTTTATGATTACATGCCTAACGGAAGTCTCGACAGGTTTCTTTATGGCCAGCCCAAGGGGACCCTAAATTGGATGCAAAGGTTTAAAATCATCAAAGACGTAGCGTCAGGCCTCTTCTATTTGCACCAACAATGGGTACAGGTTATCATTCACAGAGACATCAAAGCCAGCAATGTGTTGATAGACGATGAATTCAATGGAAGATTAGGGGATTTTGGGCTTGCCCAGTTATGTGATCACGGAACCGATCCTCAAACCTCTCATGTAGTCGGGACTCTCGGTTATATTGCACCTGAGTTGGCACGCAGCGGAAAAGCAACCACAAGCACTGACTTGTTTGCATTTGGGGCATTTATGCTAGAGGTGGTTTGCGGTAGAAGGCCAGTCGAGCCACGAGCCTCTCCAGAGGAAGTCATTTTGGTAGATTGGGTATTTGAGTGCTTGGAAAGGGGAAACATTCTCGAGGCAATTGATAAACAACTAGGCACTGAATACTCGGGTGAAGAAGCTGAGTTAGTGTTGAAGCTTGGGTTGCTCTGCTCACACGCCATAGCTGCAGCAAGGCCGAGCATGACTACTGTCGTAGAGTATTTAGAAGGCAGAGCTCAACTAACTGATAACTTGGTCGATACTATCAAGTCTCGGGATTTTGGAGGAGCCTCAAATGAAGAGGATGTGCTACTAACTACAATTACTTCATTGACAATCTCAGAGCCATTCACCTCTGGAGGTCGTTGAATTACTTGTTCATCTATGCCTTGTTTTAACAGAAGCTTTGTGTTTTCCATGTCATAGTGGTTGTTTACCCCTTTATTCCAAGTGTTCTCTTATATACAAAATAAAATGTAGTAGTATCATTATGAACAGAGTTAACTTTTCTGGATCCAAAAACCATGCATTGATACTCTATGGAACAACATCTGCATATCCATCATTATGGATTTTACGCCCAAGGACACACTGCAGGTTATCTTTTGTACTGAAGACATGATTACTCGCTCGCTTTGGGAGGCAGTTAATACAAAGCAACCCAATTTGGATACTGTGAAGGTTAATGCTCTAACCTTCCTGGCATCTTGTTTTTCTATTTTACGACTACTCTGCTTGCCTGTTGTTATTAATGACATAAAAATATTATAACATAAAGAATCAAAGTTGATACAGCAGAACTTCCCTTGGTGGAGGGTGACAGGACAAGGAGTAGGATTATGTTCGAAATTTTCTGCTGAGTGAGTATTGAACCGCCAAGTGCTGAGTGGAAGCCATCATCCGACATCAAAGACTGCTCATCGTTAATCACAATTTTTAACCTATAAAATTCAGATTAGAGTAGGGGCTCAGATCCAATGGTAAGGTTGTTAATCTCACCCACTCTAAATTGCCATGAGGTCTGCTTACTTTTGCTCTCCGAAGCACCTCGGAGCTCAATATCTGCCTTGAATTCAAGATATCGTTTAGATGGTTTCTTTAAAGGTATATACACTCTCTGAACTAATGCATTTGTGGGTTTCTTTCGAACCTAGTTTGCACAATAACATACCATTGCATCTGGTAATTATGAGGAAGTATACAAAAGAATGTTATTGCTGTTCATGTAGTGCAAGCAAAGCATGTCTGTTTGCAGCTTGCAAAATATGCAGTCGAATTTGCTATCTCTCTTATCAAAACATATAGTAGTATTGTTAAGGAAAATAATCAGTGTTTTATGCTTTGCAGATTGCAAAATCGGTGCCACGAATATGTTTCTTATCTGGCCTTACGGGGGAGGAAATGATGATGTTTGTTGATGCTTTTCCAGATATCGGTACTGGATCTTCTTACTGGCACTCTATTTATCACCTGTCAAGATTTTGGTGTTGGTATAAATTGATTCTGATCATGGTTACAGTTGAAATGAGACACCTAAGCATAATCAACATGCATTAGGTCTAATTTTGACTTGTTCAGATCATGGTGTGGCCAACTTTGTGAAATATTTCAGACTTCTGACAAAGTTCTTGTAATTTTCTTTCTTATGACAAAAAAATATAGTTAGATGAATTTAATATGCACGGAAGTAAAATTTCAAAGACTCAACATTGTTTGGTTGCAAATTCGCAATCTTTCAAAATTTGTTGCCTCTTAAATACTATTTAGAAAGCGGATTTTTAGAACAAAAATACTTGTAATTTCGGCATCATTTTCATTTTTTTTAAGCTGAATGGTTACCGAGATGGGAAAATCTAGAGGCAGTAACTAATGTACTGGATGTACATGTGGCATGCTTTTAGTGGATCAGTGTATCCATGTATTGCATCATACATTGATGTGGTAATGACATGTACTTTTAGTGTAATAGTTTGTAAGTTATTTAGTGCCTCTAGCATTGATATTTCAAGATTATGAAAATATATTTTTGTGAAATGCATCATTTACCCAAAAAAATCATAGCAGTAGTTTCCGAAATTGTCAAGCCAACAAGTCTTGTGTAGTTTTCAGAAAATAAATCAAGAAAACAGATGCTGCAAAATTAAAGGAACCCAATTAGATCTGCAACGGTCAACTTGCTATATACTTATACGGTTCTAAAGCTACATTGTTGATAGAGGAAGTGCTTTTTTCCCGAGTCTACTTATATGCATCCAAATTTTGCATGGAACGTATTGTGTTTCCGGTAAGTGAGATACGAGCTTCAGTACTAGAGGCAGTTCAAGTCTTCATAGTTGATGCACTTGTTAGCTGTTTGTGAAAAGAGTTCCATCAAATTTTATTTATCCTAAACCAATTTTTTCATTGAAATAACTTCTGGTTTTCGCCTTCAATATTCTTTATACGGTTTGACCTCATTACTTGGTGTTACGCAGGATTAGAACCCGCAGTATTTGCAGCTCTTGTTCCCAACAGTACTGCTGACAAACCGCTACAAGAGTTGATTGAGGAGATTATGGGAGACCATGAAATGCTGGTAAGATCAAAATTTCCTCCTGTAGCGGCCGGGTTCGTAGGGGTCAGCAAGGGTCCCCTTCCACATCATGAAGAGCTAAAAGGGTCACTATCTCAGAATCTGCAAAACTGAATGCAGATCGATCAGCCGCAAGGATGCCGAGCGAGCGGTGTCCTCGGCGGACGGTGCGGATGTACGGTTCTGGACGAATATGGATTTGGACGACGTCTGCCGAGCGTATTTGTGCCGAGGGCATGACACTCACAGCTTGGTGCTTAGAAAACCCTCGGACAAATCCACCGAGCGATGTGCCGAGCGCCCGAGGGGATGTGCCGCGCGCAGGCCGAGTCGGGTTGGTCTCGGTGACGAGGGGGCTCGGGCACATCCGGGTTGGTGGAGGCGTGTCTGACACGATATGCACTCCATGATGAAACATTAAATGCGGCAGTCACCTACTCTGCCACCGCCGCCTGCAGGAGCACGTGGGCGATGGAGGATGTCTCGGGCTGATTTGACTACTCGAGCTCACGTGCCCTGACGTCGGCCAGGACATAGCGTCTGCAGTAGAGATAAAGGTCACATCACCTGTCATTTCCGAGCGTGAATGACAGGCGCGTGAGGGGCGCCGAGCGCGTGGGACGCACGCCCCTCAGCCTATAAATACTCAATCACAACTACCACAATGGGTATTCCTCTCTCCTCGTTTACTACCCTCATAACTCCACTTCTCCACTTCTCTCTCTAGATCTCCGGTGCATATATTCCCTCCGATGACTGACTTAATCGTCGGAGTGCCTTCCCGGACCACCACCGTCCGGGCTAGGCACTGACGTGGTTGTCTACGTGTGCAGGTCATTTTCACTGGCGAGCAGCGAAGGCCCAGGCGTGCATCACCTTCTCCACCACTGCCCAGTCCGTCCCAAGAGGTCCAAAGAGTCCATTCCGGCGAAGAGACCCCCACACCTCCATAAAATATTTTGTCCTTCTCATTTATCTGCTCATTAGCTCACAGTAGATTTTCAACTTTGATAGTCTGCAAAGCGATCAGCCTAGGCATTGCCAAATGCAGATTAGAGATCTTCAAATCAGGAATTCATTTTCGGGTACGATGGTCTTTGTATGTACCAGTAATTCTAGCTTGACCTTACGAGCATGGTTGCATTTTATTTTCAGAGTCGAATTATCGGTGAAGACTTATCGTTTTTATGGATTAGGGAGTGTAGAGAAGGCGGTGGATGAATAGAAATAGCTTTTGAGATTTTGTAACTTCTGTACTTTCAATGCATGTCTATCAATGAAAGTAAAAAGTACTGAAACTGCTTTTGTAATTTAACAACTTGCATATGATTTCTATGTTCTTTTGTTTCTTTGTAGTATTGTTTTCCTCTTTCTAAAGTATTACTGTTTGAGACAAGATCTTCTCATGACATCTCTTGTTATCTGTGTGAATGAATCGCAAGTGTCATGAGCGAAATAGAGGGTGGAACACTGACTGTCCGTTCCTCTAAGAACAAATCTAATTTGAGCTAATTCTTCCCGGTATCGCGATTAACATTTTATTTTTTTTACGTGGATAGTGTACAATATGAGATTAATCAAATAAATAACTTGAATCTTGGGGCACTAGGGTTATTGCCGGGTCGTTACATTCAGAGTCCCAGAATTAGTCGAGGTACGCTTAAGTTGACCCGGGCATCCGGTTATCGGAAAAAACTTGGATCATCAAGTAGGACCTTGGTGGGTCTTATTTCGTATCACATGAGGGATCACACAAGAGATTGCCACAAGAGGATCTTGATTCATACTTGGAGAAGTTAGATTCAGTATGAAATGGTTTTCTTTAGGGCCCCGAAATTAGTCGAGATGCGCGCAAGCTGGTCTCGACATCCGGTTATCAAAAAAACTTGGGTCATCAAGTGATCTTGGTGGGTCCTGTTTCATATCACATAAGAGATCACACGAGAGATTGTCACATGAGAGGATCCTAATTCGTACTTGGACAAGATAGATTCAGGATGAAATGATTTTGGGACGACAATATAGAAATGATGTTATCCCAACTAAATCGGTGTAAACAACTTGGGAGTAATATTTTGCACAAATAATGTAAAAATAGCATTTCAGAAAAAGATTGGTTCGGAGGAAAAAAAAAATTAAGGACTTTCATTTGAGTACCACAATTAGACCCAAGCCTTTATTCTGTGTTCACAAAATATAAAGCACACGGCAAGGGCGCAAGGCCTAATTTTGATTTAACATTCAAATTTTTTCCCATTTTCCGCACATGTTCCCGCGTCCAAATCCTAGCTCCGCAACTCGGAACTGATCGTATCAACTGTGAATTTGTAATCTTGTGTCGCGTGGTCACACCATATATTGAATCCTTCGTCAATTTTTGCTTTTGGTGATAGTTGAACCAGTAACACTGAGTTCCGTCCTCCTCAGGGACCTTACCACTTGAATTATTGCCCTAGACGCAAGGACTATGTCCAATACGTGTGTGTGTGTGTGTGTGTGTGAGAGAGAGAGAGAGAGAGAGAGAGAGAGATTTTCAAAGTCTTGAGTGAAATTTTCCAAATCTTTTCCATCATAAATTGATTGGCGGCTGCTCTCCCACCATTTGAAGAATTTGCTTTACATAGTTGATTGACTAGTATAGCTATGCAAGTTCGTCGTGAGCTTCCTATAGACTAGACTTCGGTAAGTTCACAGAAAATCCATAAACTCCTCTGTTAAAAGTGCAATACTGGTTAGAAGAAGAACAAGAAGAAGTAGCCATGAATTGTTGCATCACCATTGTGTTACTTCTCCTTTTGAAATTGGATAGGAATTTTGGTCATTAATCGGAGCCCCTAAAATTGGATAGGAATTTTGGTCTAATGAATAATCTAATCAAGAGAGTACTTAACAGGGATGCACCAAATTTTAATTAATTTGAGATTTGCAAAAACATAGGATGAAAACATGAGAAAAAAACCGTAACTCAAACAGAAAAAAAAAAAAAAAATGTTAAAAACATACATAACTATTTTGGGATATAGGTTATACCGTACACCCCTATTTGTAGCCTGAACAAAAAAAAAATGCTTAATTGCTATCATAAAAATACATAACGAATTAGCCAAGCAATAAGCGCACCATATACCAAAAAAACTGTGTGTACACGAAGCAAAATGGAGAATTGAAAATACATGAGTTCAGCTAGTCTCCTACAAACCCGAAGGAGACTCCCGCGACTCGAACTTGTGCCAAAATGGCGGTAAGCAAGTCCTTTACCGCTGGGCCACTTTTCCTCAATGTTCTCTTCGGCAAACTTAAATATTTATTACGTACTTAGGCATTTTTTTTTATTGCCCCACGGAGGGTGGGTTGCCCAAGTCCGGGGTCTTGTTGGGCTTACCCTAGGGCCGGCTCTGAGTGAGTGTAGAGAAGGCGATGGGTGAATATAAATAGCTTTTGAGTTTTTGTATGCAAATAAGAACACCTCTGTACTTTCAATGCATGTCTATCGGATGCGCCGTAGAGAAGGCGATGGGTGAATATAAATAGCTTTTGAAATTTTTTCCCTATGAATGAAAGTGCACGCACTCAACCCTTGGCGGCTTTACTACCCTCCTCTTTTTCCTTTTTTTTTTTTTTTGGTCTGCAGACCGAATCAAACTGAACAAATAATTCTCGCAGTCCAGAATCGGCCAACAAAAACAAAAAGAACGGAAACTGCTTTTCGAATTGATAACTATTTGCACATGATTTCTAATTTCTATGTTCTTTTGGTTCTCTAAGAACAAAAATCTAATTTGAACTGATTCTTCCCGGTGACGCGATTAATAATTGTTTTTACGAGGATAGTTTACACAATGAGAATAACCAAATGAATAACTTGGGTCATCAGGTAGGACCTTGGTGAGTCTTATTTCACATCACAGGAGGGATCTTACGAGAGATTGTCACATGAGAGGATCCTAGCTAATTCGTACTTAGACAATAGAAAAAATGGTGGACCCGCAAAAAATATTGAGAGAACTTTCGATGGTGTATAGACCGATTATTAATATAAAATCTTTTTCCTTGTAACGAGCATATCCTCTGAGAGCAAAAATTTCTATGTTCGAATGTGCCCCCGTCTTGGCCAAATCTTGATCCAAACATAAATAATAATGATAAAAACTCCCATTCCCTTGTGATAAAAACAACAGAAAATTGGTTTAAAGGCTAAGTTTGGGACTTTAAATAGCGTTTAGTCCAACTTAACTTATTTTAATGCTTCCAATACATTGATGTGAAATTTTTGATGACTCAAGGACAACATTAGACAAAAATACCCTTAATGAACTACACAACTCACGCTCATTTTACAAAGGAATGTCCAGCGGACAAAAGAAAAAGTTGAAAGCGATAGGTATTATCCCTTGAAAGCGACGGGTAATGCCTCAGTTGCCTCTCTCTCTCTTGAGACAAAATTGAAAGCAACAGGTACTACCATTGAAAGCGACGTGCGGTCACTGTTCATGCCCTACCTCTCTCTCATGCGAATGCATGAGTCTGAGTGGGTAGGACAAAATTATTGTCCCTTTAATTTTGGGATTGAATTTAATTTTGGGGTTCATGATTGGCACGCAATATCGTAGATATAAGTGCCTCAATAGGGTAGTTTTAACACGTTGTTATCTAATTTATTCCCTATTTTCCACTTGATGCGTTGCTTTGGTATGTTTTTGTGTTTTTGTAAATTTTCAGGAAAATAAGGCTGTTTTAGCTCCAAGATTGGATTGCAGAGACTTGAAGGCCGAGATGGAGCTAGGAAGCATGAGAGGCCGTGGAGACTAAGTGTTCAAGGGAATTATTCAAGGAAACGAAGAAATGACGTCGGGAGCGCTACAAAGATTTTGATGGAGCGCTCAAAAGTGACAAAACGGGGCTCAAGAAGTGAACAGAAGGTCTACGAGCGCTACACCGAAATAGGTGTAGCGCTACCGAATGGCTTGGAGGTCGACGGTCAACAGAGAGGTCAACGGTCAAAATTGAGAGTTAAGGGGTTAGGTAGCGCTACACCACTTTTGGTGTAGCGCTACCGAGACCTTATCTGGTGGCCTTAATGGGTTAGGTAGGGCTACACCAAAAGTGGTGGTGTAGCCTCCGGCGCTTATCTTGGCCTTGAAACGATGGCGTTTTGGGTATTCGTGCGAGGAAATTCCGATTTGTTTTAGGATTTTAATTGTAAATTAAAGGGGATTGGTATAAATACCCCTTTATAACTCGAGATTAGGGGTCCACATTCATAACTTAGGTTTTATTTTCTTAACTTTGGCGGCTGCGCTCAGGATTAATTTGCAGATTCAAGTTTTAATCCAAGTTCTTCAGGTTTTCCAGCTTTAAATTCTTGTTCTTCCTTCATATTTTATGTTTAATTCTAAATATATGTTTATTGCGTCCGTTGAAAGCATGAGTGAGTAATTTCGTAGAGTGCGGCCGCGGGGCGAAGGCGCTCCGTGGCTAGTTTGATTAATGTTCTACCTCGGGATCGAATTAATTCAGTTTTTGAGCAATTTTGGAAGACGAAAACTCTTCTAACAAACAAAACCCAGGCATCGCCGGATTCGAATGTGCACAGAATCTGGTGACAGGTGGTGCGCATTTGTTAGAGATTCTTTTTCTTATTCTAAAATCAATAAAATGAATAATTGTGGCCCGAGTAAAACATTGGTTAGGCTAGTTGCGGACGCTGGGTTCCCACGAATGTACTCTCCTTTTTAAATCCGTTTTTAGTTATTTAGTCTGGTAACGTAGTTAGTAAAATTAATCTCATTACACAAGGGGTGGCTACCTAAGAGCCAAGGTAAACTGTGAACCCGTCATCTTTGAGTCCTGCACACGTTCGTCCGTCTCTGTGGATTCGACTCCGGTACTTCCGGATATTATGCTACACCGGTCGAGAGTCCTACGCTTGGGACGCGTCTTATTTTTAGTCACCCGGTCGGTCAAGCAGTTCAATTTTAGGGGGTTTAGGCTCTTTGGGGTAGGGTATAGCGGGTTTAGGCACTTAGGGTGCACTTTCTAATTATAGGGTTTTAGTTATTTAGGCACTTTCATAGGGTACCCTAGGATTTAGGCACTTAGGGTGCACTTTCAATTATAGGGTTTTAGTTGTTTATGCACTTTCATAGGGTACTCTAGGATTTTAGGCACTTTCATAGGGTACCCTAGGGTTTAGGTTTAGGGTGTACTTTCCAATTATAGGGTTTTAGTGGTTTAGACGCTTTCTTAGGGTACCTAGGGTTTTAGGCACTTTCATAGGGTACCATAGAGTTTATGTTTAGGTACTTTCATTAGATTTGGGGATTTAGGCACTTTCATAGGGTACCATATAGTTTATGTTTAGACACTTTCATTAGGTTTGGGGATTTCACTTTCATTGAAGGGTGAATATTAATTTCTTTTGCATTTTTGTTTTTTGTTTTAATCCGGAACCGGTTTGATTAGGTATTCATCGGTATGCAAAGGACTTAATGTTTTGTAAAAATAGCATTTCAGAAAATGATCGGTTCGGAGAAAAAAGATACAATACTGACTTTCATTTGAGTACCACAATCAGACCCTTTATTCTTTGTTCACCAAAAATAATGCACACGGCAAAGCCTAATTTTCATATAAAAATCAATTTTCTTCAAATTTTTCCACACATGTTACAAGATCAGTAGATTTCCATCAAACAGTGCCACTCCCGTGTTCAAATCCTAGCTCCGCAACTTTGAATTGATCGTACCAACTGTAAGTTTTTAACCTTGCAGTTTCATGGTAACGCCATAAATTGAAGCCCTCTTCCTCAATTATTTCATACAAAAGATTTTTGCTTTTGGTGATAGTTGAACCAGTGATCCGTCCTCCTCAGGAACCTTACCACTTGAATTATTCCAATGCGCGCGCGCGCGCGCGTGTGTGTGTGTGTGAGAGAGAGAGAGAGATTTTAAAGTCTTGAGTGGAGTGGAATTTTCCAAGTCTTTTCCATCATAAATTGATTGGCGGCTGCTCTCCCACCATTTGAAGAATTTGCTTTACACAGTTGATTGACTAGTATAGCTATGCAAGTTCGTTGTGAGCTTTCCTATAGACTAGACTTCGTTAAGTTCAAGGTGTTGTATAATTTGGTTAGAAGCACAAGAATTACAAATGTCATCATCATTGGAAAATTTGCTTCTAGTTTCCAGATGATTTCATCTTCATTATCCATTGAAGCTGGATGGAATTGCAATCCACATCGATGTAATCTTTGCAGCTTTTATGTTCAAAGCAAGGACCCAAATGTCGACAATGACGGAACGCCCCGAATAATCGACCCGTTTGTCTACAAGGAGAGTCTCACGAAATCTTCCCTCTTTGCCTTGAATCAAATCTGAAAACGACTTGTAAACTTTATTATGACCATCCCTGATATGGTGGTCCCCGGATTCCATTATCAAGAAGTGTATTCATGGCTGCTTGTTGACTCCTGGCACCTTACGAGGTCTGGTGATATTTCGTGGACAAATTTCATTTTTAACATTAATGAAATTGTTGCCATTGTTATGCGGATGGTATATTCCATTATCAAAAGTGTATCCACGGCTGCTTGTTCTTTTGAATCGTTAGATGTGGTTCGGTTTTTGAATTTCTATAAAATCAATTGCTCCTGGCACCTACCTCTATCATAAATTGACGGGTAATTATCAGTAACCTCCCCTTAGGTTTTTGACACAGACACATACCTCCCCTGAGGTTTCTGAAATGACACTGACCTCCCCTGCTTTTGCTGACTATATCAAGATTCCCCCTAGACCTTTTTTCCGTTAGCATTCCGTTAAAGCACTAACGGAAATCGATGATGTCACCTAAAAGGGGAATTTAAAGTCAAAATTGCTCTCATTTAATACCCCTACTACTAAACTATATTATCTTTACCAAAATTTTTGTCTCCATTTTTAGTCTTTACTCCTATCATTTACATAATTTTCTCCCAACTTCCTTATCTCTATATACCTACATATATAAACAATATACTTATATACTTACAATTAAATATGTATGCATGTGTTTAAAAGACTCTCTTTTACATAATTTTTTTTCCTTTCAATGTCTACGGGTTTTTTTTTGTACACTTTCATTATCTACTTAAGTTTTTTTTAACCAACTTATATATTTGGTTGAGACAAACCGAAAAATAAAAAATATTATATTACAAAATTGAAAAATAATGAACTTATTTATTATAATCGTTCAAAAAGTTATAAAGCCCAACAAGCCAAGTAATGGAGTTTTTTTTTTCTTCATAGTTTTGACTTAATATGAATTTTATTGACACGAGTCTATTTATTTTAATTTCATTGATTATTTTGATTGAAACAAACCGAAAAACAAAAAAAACATTATAATAAAAATTGAAAAACAATAAAAAAATTTATTACAATCGTTCAAAAAGTTATAAACCCCAACCAACAAAGTAATGGAGTTTTTTTTTTTTTTTCATAGTTTTTGCTTAATATAAATATTATTGACACGAGTCTATTTATTTTAATTTCATTGATCATTTTGTTTGAGACAAACCAAAACATAAAATACATTTGGCCAAAAAAAAAAATTAACCTAATTCGTTTTTTTACTAACCTCCATGATCTAGTAAAGTTCAGTTCACTTAACCAAAAAAATTCACAAAATTAAAAGAGATGAGGTTTTTTTTTTTTGAAAAATTAAGTTGGTAGAATTTATTTATTTTGTTATACGGGTATTTCGGTAATTTTTTTTGCAAAACTTAACGCCATCAACGGAGAAGTAACGGCAAGGGGGAATTTTGATATTGTCAGCAAAAGTAGGAGAGGTCAATGTCACTGTGAGCTTCCTATAGACTAGACTTTGTCAAGTTCACAGATAAGTGCAATATTGGTAAGAAGAAGAAGAAGAAGAAGAAGAAGAAGAAGAAGAAACCATGAATCGTTGCATCGCCATACTGTTACTTCTTCTGAAATTTGCAACTTCTAGCAACAATGTTCCAGACGATTTCACCTTCAATGGCTATCAGAAACTGGATGGAGCCGCGGAACTGAAACTGGATGGAACCGCCGAACACAGTTCCAATGGTCTGTTCACACTAACCAATTTCTCAACACGAAAAACCAGCCATGTTTTCTACAACCTTCCAATACAATTCAAGAACTCCTCAAATGCGAGTGCGACTTCCTTTTCTACTACTTTCATCTTTGCAATCATACCCGAGTACCCGACACTCGGTGGCCACGGACTAGCGTTCGTTATTTCACCAAACAAAGAGATTCCCGGAGCCCTTGTCAGCCAATATCTTGGGCTTTTCAATAGTACAAACAACGGGAATAGCTCAAATCATATAGTTGCAGTCGAGATCGACACCGTGCAGGACTTTCAGTTTGACGACATAAACAACAACCATATTGGCATCGACATTAATGGCCTGAATTCAATCGAATCTGCTCCTGCAGGCTATTTGGAAGATCAAAATGGTGTTTTCAGGACTCTAACTCTCAAAAGTGGCGACTCAATGCAGGTTTGGGTGGAATATGATGGGATAAACACACAACTAAACGTTACCTTGTCACCTATTAACATACCCAAACCTAAACTCCCGCTCTTATCCTTGAAAAAGGACCTTTCACCATTCCTGCTAGAGCATATGTACGTGGGGTTTTCATGCTCCACCGGCTTGCTTACCTCATCTCATTACATACTTGCTTGGAGTTTCAAGATGAATGGTCAAGCCCAACAAATCGACACCTCTCGCCTCCCGAAGCTCCCTCGAATTCAACAAGAGAGAGATGATAAACAACTCAAGAGGATTTTGGCAATTGTATTGCCACCAATAGCATTTCTTCTACTCCTAGTCTTGATCTTTGGTTTTCTTTTTCTCAGAAGGATGAAGAAATTCACGGAAGTCCTCGAGGATTGGGAGGTACAGTACGGCCCTTATCGATTTCGATACAAGGATCTATTCATTGCTACAAAGGGTTTCAAAGACACAGAACTTCTTGGGCGAGGAGGTTTTGGTAGAGTATACCGAGGTGTGCTTCCAACATCAAACATACGGGTTGCAGTTAAAAGAGTTGCTCATGACTCGAGGCAAGGATTGAGGGAATTTGTGGCAGAAATCGCAACCATCGGCCGCCTACGACACCCAAACCTAGTACGCCTTCTTGGCTACTGCCGGCGTAAGCAAGAACTCCTCTTGGTTTGTGATTACATGCCTAACGGAAGTCTCGACAGGTTTCTTTATGGCCAGCCCAAGGGGATCCTAAATTGGATGCAAAGGTTTAAAATCATCAAAGACGTAGCGTCAGGCCTCTTCTATTTGCACCAACAATGGGTACAGGTTATCATTCACAGAGACATCAAAGCCAGCAATGTGTTGATAGACGATGAATTCAATGGAAGATTAGGGGATTTTGGGCTTGCCCAGTTATGTGATCACGGAACCGATCCTCAAACCTCTCATGTATCCGGGACTCTCGGTTATATTGCACCTGAGTTGGCACGCAGCGGAAAAGCAACCACAAGCACTGACTTGTTTGCATTTGGGGCATTTATGCTAGAGGTGGTTTGCGGTAGAAGGCCAGTCGAGCCACGAGCCTCTCCAGAGGAAGTAATTTTGGTAGATTGGGTATTCGAGTGCTTGGAAAGGGGAAACATTCTTGAGGCAATTGATAGACAACTAGGCACTGAATACTCGGTTGAAGAAGCTGAGTTCGTGTTGAAGCTTGGGTTGCTCTGCTCACACGCCATAGCTGCAGCAAGGCCGAGCATGACTACTGTCGTAGAGTATTTAGAAGGCAGAGCTCAACTACCTGATAACTTGGTCGTTATTATCAAGTCTCGGGATTTTGGAGGAACCTCAAATGAAGAGGATGTGCTACCAACTACAATCACTTCGTTGACGTTTTCAGAGCCATTCACCTCTGGAGGTCGTTGAATTACTTGTTCATCTATGACTGATTTTAACAGTAGCTTTGTTTTAAGTTTCTAAATATCTTCTAGTTTTTGACCTTGTAATCTTAAGGATCTTAAGCCTCTACCCAAATCCTACGTGTTCGTAACAGGCTTCTAAAACGTCTTATCGGCCATCGTAATGTATGTTTGCAGTCATGTGTAAAACGCATTAAGTGTATTGAGCGATTCGTCAAGTAATATAATAAACCCCATTGCTGAGCAAATTCGCAATCTTTCAAAATTTGTTGTTTCTTGAAATACTATTTAGAAAGCTGATTTTCAAAACAAAAACAGTTGTAATTTTGCAATCTTTTTCATTTTTAAGCTGAATGGTTTTCTAGATTATGAAAATATTTTCTTTGTGTTAAAGCATCCAACGCAAAACTAGTTGGCAATGAGTAGAGAGGCCGCCCAGGTTCATATACTAGTTTTAGAGGTATTAATTAACCAATGTGGGACAAGCTTTGACACTTTGAAATGTATCGTTTACCCAAAAAATCACAGAACTAGTTTCCAAAATTGTCTAGCCAACAAGTTTTATGTAGTTTTCAGAAAATATATCTAGAAAACGGATTCTACAAAATTAAAATGAAACTAATTGGAAACCCAATAACTTGAAAGATCTGCAATGATCAACTTGTTACACGGTCCTAAAACTACATAGTAGACAGAGGAAGTGGTTTTTTCAGCAGTCTACTCATATGCATCCATTGCATGGAACAAATTGTGCTTTCAGTATGTGAGATACGAGGATCAGATGAGGCAGTTGAAGTCTTGATAGTTGATGCACTTGTTAGCGGTTTGTGAAAAGACTTCCATCATATGTTCTTTATCCTAAACCAAATTTTTCATTAATTGAGCCTTAATTCTTTGTTCACAAAAAAATAAAGCACATGGCAAGGCCTAATTTTGATTTAACATCAATTTTCTTCACATTTTTCCACACAAAATGTAACAAATTTAGATTTCCATCTAACGCGTCCAAATCCTAGCTCCACAACTTGGAACTGCTCGTACCAACTGTAAGTTTATCCTATACCAACATTTTCATTTTCGGGTACGATGGTCTTCCCATTTATCTGCTCATTAGCTGACAGTAGATTTTCAACTTGGAACTTGGATAGTCTGCAAAGCGATAGGGATAGGCATTGCCAAATGCAGATTAGAGATCTTCAGATCATGAATTCATTTTCGGGTACGATGGTCTTTGTATGTACCAGTAGTCCTCACATTCCAGGATCGACCAACCAAAAAAAAGAATTGAAACTTCTTTTCTAATTAATAACTGTTGGAAATCCGGTCTTCAAGAATGTTGATAGCGTCGTCTCCATAGAAAAATTTGGAACATTAAATTACGTTCGAGGGCACGTTGTAACAACGCTTTTCTAAAGACAGTATTTGCCCCCACCAATTCGAGTGAATTTGGTGTGCACTGGGTTAACAACAAATCCGCCTTCAAGATAAAATGAAACCGAACTCTAGATTCTTTCTGACTGCGTTTGCAGAAACGAAGACAGATAGAATATCCACTGTAGAAGAATAAGAGAACCAAGAACTGATATTTTAATTCTAGAATAACAGAATATCAGTATGCCTAAAAATCTAGGAATAGAGTGTGTAGAGAGAAAGTAATTCGCTAAGGAATTTTTCGGTGTCACGAATGGATTTATAAAGTGTCTATTTATAGACTTATAGGTACCCCTTTGTGAAAGATCATGTCTTTAGAAGACACCCATTAGAACAATCGTGTCTTTCAATAGACACTCCTTAGGAAGGGTCATGCCTCTTGGAGGCACCCCATTTATCACATCCCTTCCTTATCACATCCATTCTAATAAACATATCCCAATTTAAATAGGAGTGATAACCATTCAGTAAAGTCACAACTTATGTAAAAAGGTGTTGCACCCTTTCACATAAACCTCTCTCAACATCTTTTCATAAAATCCCTAAACCAAAATCATTCATTATTTTGAAAATCTCCAACAATAACTAATTGCATATGATTTATATGTAGTACTGTTCTCCCTCTTTCTAATGTATTATAGTTCGAGGAGTGCAATTTTGGAGAGTGCAATTTTGTTCACCCTCCTTAAAAGAGGGTGATCATTACCCTCCCTCTTATTGGTTGAAATAATGCATAACACCAAGTAATGAGGTTTGTCAGCACTGTTGTTATCTATGTGTGAATAATCGTAAATGTCATGGGCGAAATAAAGGGTGGAACCGTCCGTTCCGCTGAGAACAAATCTAATTTGAACTAGTTTTTCCCGGTATCGCAATTAGCAAATTTTCTTACATGGATAGTGTACACAATGAGATTAACCAAATGAATAACTTGGGTCATCAAGCAGGGCCTTGGTGGGTCCTATTTCGCATCACATGAGGGATCACACGAGAGATTGTCACGTGAGAGGATCCTAATTTGTTCTTGGACAAGAGAGATTCAGGATGAAATGGTTTTGCGATGACAATACAAAAATGATGTTGTCCCAACTAAATTGGTGCAAGCTCCACTTAAAATGTTATTTCCACCGTCCCTTATTAAATAAAATGATACTTCCTCCGTCCCTTTTTAAGTAAAAATGTCACTTCCTCCATCCCCTTTTTAAAGAATCCGGGGGAGGTGTTGTGCGGTAGGTGATGTGTGCCGTGTTGTGTGGCAAAACGACGTAGTTTTGCTCATTTTCTTGGTACACTTCTAAGGCCTTGTTTGGAGAGTTAATTTTGGGGTTCAATTTTAGGGGATTTAGGCTCTTTGGGGTAGGACATAGTGGTTTTAGGCACTTGGATTTAGGCACTTTGGCTTTAGGCACTTTGGGTTTATGGTTTAGGCACTGTGGGTATGGCACTTTGTAGTGATTTTTTTCTTCCTCCAAACAAAGCCCTTGGAAGCTTCAAAGGTGTGCTCAAAACTACGTCGTTTTGTCGCACAACACAGCGCACATCACCTAGCGCACAACACCCACCCCAAATCCCCTGTTGTTTCTTAAATTTAACTTATTAGAGATATCATCATTATACGTTTCACATTAACTTTTACCTCCACTTTACACTTTTCACCTCAACTTTCCAAAATAATCCACCACTTTTACCCATTAACTTTTTACCCACTAATTTTTCAAAATGTCAAAATAATAATTGTACATCATTTTACCTATTAAATTTTCAAAACACACGTTTATTAAGAGACATTCCAAAATAAATAGTCGACAATAAAAAAAGAGGCGGAGGGAGTAATCTTATATATTATTCAGAATGACTTTTCGTGAGGAGGGCCTCTTATCGCGACAAGTGGCAAGAACTAATTGGTTTGTCATTGAAATTTAAAGCAGCACATGTGAGATATTCAATTATCCTTTTTCAAAATTGAAAAATTCCACGTTTTTCCTCTTTTCATATATTTCCATAACTAGAAGAAATTTTTTATATATAAGGCAAAAAAAAAAAAAACTACAAATCTACCATCATCTCCATTTTATACTTGGAATCATACTAAATCAAGGAAATTGCTAATGATGAATTTATAGAAATTTCCAACATAGAAGGAAGCATACAAACAATAAAGTAGGTTTGAGATATATTTATGTTAAGAATTAAAGTAAACCAATATTTATGTGGGAAGTTGATCAAAAAAAGATTTATTCGAGAAAGGAAATTATCTCATAAATTTAAAACCTCTAGCCACATTTGCATGCCTATATCCAATGCCAAAACAGTAGCTGCAATTGCCGGACAAATTTTATGACCACGAGTGTCAACCCAAAAAATTTACGTTTTCCTTTATATATTTGTTGGTGATGTTGAACTACACTGAAAGAAACCAATTGGCAGTCTGACACTATGAATATGGTAGATGTTCTCTGACTCTTTTTTCCCTCATGCAGTTTTTGGGTTTGTATACGAGTATATTCATTTTTTCTCATCATTTAGCTTTAATTGTTCTAAAACTAGATAGAATCTTACATGTTCAATATGGGAGTCTTTTGGTGGTCCAAACAAATCTTAGCATGTTTTAGTCATTTCCAAAAATATTTGTTTTACTATGCACAATTGAATCCTCTGTTGTGATGTTGGTATTTGCTTATGATGATAAACCAAAAAAAAAATGACATGGTTCTAGAGAGGTAAATTAGTTTGACTGGCATAAAATTAGTATTTTCAAATTGTCTACGTTATGTTCTTTGATAACAATAACACAATTGAAAATGGTTTTAGTTCTTTCTCAAAAGAAAATACTCCCAAAACTTGACCACTTCCGAATCTTTTCTTTGAATTTATTTTTTATCGGCAAAAAGAAACTTTATTAAACTCAATAAGGGTACATCAAGCCTCCAATAAAAAATTGGATGACAACAAATGGGCGACGCCCAACACATCTAATTGGCCAACCTAAAGGGCACATACATTTAACATTTTTTTTGATGTTTTTCTCATTTTGTTGTAGAACCACATACAATTAACATTTGTGTGGCAGGCTAAGAAAGCATCTCTTTTTGTTTCTTCTCCATAGACTGAATTTTTGAATTATTTGACACTACTTTATATGGTTATGACTTTTTCATCCCCTTAATTTTACTTATTGTTTGCAGGTAAAATTGAACTTTAGCATGCTAACAATACAATGCTTAGGTATCGAGATATATATTGTCTGTGATGACGCTAAACTGGATTAGTGAGATTTGATTGATGTTCTGATGATGTAACTGTATATTTGTGTTTTGTGGGAGGATCATGGGCCAATAATAATTAGTGTCACAATTTTGAATTGCTTCTCATGTGTTGGATATTGCCCAAATGTTTAGTACTTGGTTTTTAGGATGGCGAGATTTGTATGTGTTTTGAATGGAGTGGTTATCGAAGAGTTTCAAATTCATGCTATATTATTTTCTTCCGTGCATAGCAGGATCCGGATATATTGGGTTATTTATTATTTGCAGTGGTACTTTCGTGATAAGCTCTTGATTGCGACAAGTGAGTTATCTAATTATGTTTCTAAGTGCATTTATGTTTTAATTATTTTAAATCTAATTGGTCCAAGTAATAAGATAACTTGGAATTTTAAAAAAAATAGTTAAGGGCGAGTTTCCACTACGTTATTTTTGGTATTTTTCAACTAGAAGTTGTCAAGACTCAAAATAGTTGATATATGTGAAGAGAAAGACTTTTGGGAGAATGCCAAAAATACTGAAAATACCTTAGTGAAAACTAACCTTAAGGGCGTGTTTCATAGCGGGTTTCGGCGGTGGGATAGGATTGCTAAGGAGGTGGGAGCTTTAAGATTCATGTTTGGTTGGAATTTTGTTGGGTGGATTATTAGTCCCAAGGGATTGCCAATCCCCCAATTTGATGGGATTAGCCAACCCATGGGGAGGTGTTATTACCAATCCTATCCCATGGGATTGAAGATAGAAAGACTTTTATGCCCTCCCTTTTTATATCTATTCACACAATTATCCTTATCTATATAAATTAAAAAAAAAAAAAACCCGGAAAACTTCACCACTCGTGGTATGATGTTCTAAGCAATAATTTAATGGAAGTTCACAAATGTTTGTTCATGTTTTTCTATCTTTACCTTCGGGGTATTTCGGCCTGGGTTTTTTTTTTTTGCCTTTATTAAATTTTGTTTCGCATTTGTTACTTTTGCGTTAATTTTTTTGTCAACTATTGATTCGTCTCAAAAAGATAATATAATAAGTTAAATAATGCCAATAGATTAGAGTTTGTTTATTTTTTTATTCACATTGTCAAGACGAATCAATTAAAAAAATAAAAAATAAAGACCCAAAGCTAACTAATGCCAATAGATTTTTTTTTTCTTTCTGAAATCGGAGTTGCTACTCCCAGTTAAGATCCATCCCATTTTGTGTTGTTCATTTGCTTGCAATTTTCTGGTTTTGGTTATGGAAAGAAATTCATAATGTAGTACTCAACTACTGGTCTATGGTTTTCAACTTATTGGAAAATGCCACAAATATGAATTCTGGGAGTAAGCATTTCAAATATCAAATCTATTATCATGATTCACACATATTATGGCAGCAAAAAATGTTCTTAGATTTTTTTTTCGTTTCATTTTATACTGTCAATTGCCGTGCATAGCACGGGTTCATGCTAATATATGAAAATAAAAAATGGGGAGGGTATTACTCATATCCTTTCCTCATCTCCAGCCAATCGGGCTCTTGGTCACGCCATAAACCGAAGAAGCCCCACACGCTTTCGCTTTTCAAAGTCTTGCGTGAAATTTTCCAAGTCCCCCATCATAAAATTGACTGGTATGGCATTCCTCGGCGACTGCATTCCCAATTTCCCACCATTTGAAGAATTTTCTTTGCTTAGTTGACTAGCACAGCTGTGTAAGTTCGTTGTGAGCTTCCCATAGACTAGACTTTGTAAAGTTCGCAGATAATCCCTATATTCCTCTCTTATAAGTGCAATATTGGTAAGGAGAAGAAGAAGAAGAAGAAGAAACCATGAATCGTTGCATCGCCATACTGTTACTTCTTCTGAAATTTGCAACTTCTAGCAACAATGTTCCAGACGATTTCACCTTCGATGGCTATCTGAAACGGGATAGAACCGCGGAACTGAAACTGGATGGAACCGCGGAAATAAGTTCCAATGGCCTGTTCACACTAACCAATTCCTCAACACAAGAAACCGGCCATGTTTTCTACAACCTTCCAATCCAATTCAAGAACTCCTTAAATGCTAGTGCCACTTCCTTTTCTACTACTTTCGTCTTTGCAATCGTACCCCTCGAGTACCGGACACTCAGTGGCCACGGACTAGCGTTCGTTATTTCACCAAACAAAGAGATTCCCGGAGCCCTTCCCAGCCAATATCTTGGGCTCTTCAATGATACAAACAACGGGAATAGTTCAAATCATATAGTTGCAGTCGAGATCGACACCATCACTAGCCGTGAGTTTAACGACATAAACGACAACCATATTGGCATCGACATTAATGGCCTGAATTCGATCGACTCTGCTCCTGCAGGCTATTTCGAAGATCAAAATGGTGCTTTCAGGAATCTAAGTCTCAGAAGTGGTGACTCAATGCAGGTTTGGGTGGAATACGATGCGATAAACAGACAACTAAACGTTACCATGTCACCTATTAACATAACCAAACCTAAACTCCCGCTCCTATCCTTGAAAAAGGACCTTTCACCGTTCCTGCTAGAGTATATGTACGTGGGGTTTTCATCCTCCACCGGCTTGCTTCCCTCAACTCATTACATACTAGGTTGGAGTTTCAAGACGAATGGTCAAGCCCAACAAATCGACACCTCTCGCCTCCCGAAGCTCCCTCGAGACCGTCAAACTAAAGAAGGGATAGATGATAATCATGATATACAACAAGAGAGAGATGGCATACAACTCAAGAGGATTTTGGCAATTGTATTGTCACCAATGGTATTTCTTCTACTCCTACTCTTAATCTTTGGTTTTATTTTCAACAAAAGGATGAAAAAATTCATAGAAGTCCTCGAGGATTGGGAGGTCCAGTATAGCCCTTATAGATTTGGATACAAGGATCTATTCATTGCTACAAAGGGTTTCAAAGACACAGAACTTCTTGGGCGAGGAGGTTTTGGTAGAGTATACCGAGGTGTGCTTCCAACATCAAACACACAGGTTGCAGTTAAAAGAGTTGCTCATGACTCAAGGCAAGGATTGAGGGAATTTGTCGCAGAAATTGCAACCATTGGCCTCCTACGTCACCCAAACCTTGTACGCCTTCTTGGCTACTGCCGGCGTAAGCAAGAACTCCTCTTGGTTTATGATTACATGCCTAACGGAAGTCTTGACAGGTTTCTTTATGGCCAGCCCAAGGGGACCCTAAATTGGATGCAAAGGTTTAAAATCATCAAAGACGTAGCGTCAGGCCTCTTCTATTTGCACCAACAATGGGTACAGGTTATCATTCACAGAGACATCAAAGCCAGCAATGTGTTGATAGACGACGAATTCAATGGAAGATTAGGGGATTTTGGGCTTGCCAAGTTATGTGATCATGGAACTGATCCTCAAACCTCTCATGTAGCCGGAACTCTCGGTTATATTGCACCTGAGTTGGCACGCAGCCGAAAAGCAAGTACAAGCACTGACTTGTTTGCGTTTGGGGCATTTATGCTAGAGGTGGTTTGCGGTAGAAGGCCAGTCGAGCCACAAGCCTCTCCAGAGAAAGTGATTTTGGTAGATTGGGTATTCGAGTGCTTGGAAAGGGGAAACATTCTCGAGGCAATTGATAGACAACTAGGCACTGAATACTCAGGTGAAGAAGCTGAGTTAGTGTTGAAGCTTGGGTTGCTCTGCTCACATGCCATAGCTGCAGCAAGGCCGAGCATGACTACTGTAGTACAGTATTTAGAAGGCAGAGCTCGACTACCTGATAAATTGGTCGATATTATCAAGTCTTGGGATTTTGGAGGAACCTCAAATGAAGAGGATGTGCTACCAACTACAATCACTTCATAGACAATTTCAGAGCCATTCACCTCTAGAGGTCGTTGAATTACTTGTTCATCTATGACTGGTTTTAAAAGTAGCTTTGTTTTAAGTTTCTAAATATCTTCTAGTTTTTGACCTTGTAATCTTAAGGATCTTAAGCCTCTACTCAAATCCTACGTGTCCGTAACAGGGTTCTAAAACGTCTTATCGGCCATCGTAATGTATGTTTGCAATCATGTGTAAAACGTATCAAGTGTATTGAGCGATGCCTCAAGTAATTGGGGGTCGCGACCTTGAATCTGTTTCAGTACTAATAAATGTAATAAACCCCATTGCTAAGCATGTTCGGACCTTATTTAATGCAATTTGAAGTTTTGTACCGGTTTTCAATCTCTATTTTAACACCTACATGTTTCGTGATGCATTTATTGAACTTTTCAGTTGGTTTTTAGCAAAAGAGAAAAAAGATTAAGTTGACAAGGAGTAGGATTATGTTCTAATTTTTCTGCTGACAGAGTTTTGAACCGCCAAGTGCTGAGTGAAAGTCATCATCCGGCATCAAAGACTGCTGATCCTTAATCACAATATTCAGGTTAGATTGGGGGCTCAGATCCAATGGTACGGTCTGCTGTACATTTGCTCTCCGAAGCACCTTGGAGCTCTGTATCAACCGTATCGTTGAGATGGTTTTCTCCGAAGCAATATGCACTATATGATCTAATGCATTCGTGGGTTTCTTTCGAACTAGTTCAGGTCTTGATTGTTGATGCACTTGTTGGCTGTTTGTTAAAAGACTTCCATCATATGTTCTTTATCCTATAAACCAAAATTTTCATTGAGATACTTCTGGTTTTCGCCTTCGATATTCTTTATATGGTTTGACCTCCCAAATCTCCTCGATAAAATATTTTGCCCTTCTCATTTATCTGCTCATTAGCTGACAGTAGATTTTCAACTTTGATAGTCTGCAAAGCGATTGGGCTAGGCATTGCCAAATGCAGATTAGAGATCTTCAAATCATGAATTCATTTTCGGGTACAATGGTCTTTGTATGTACCAGTAATTCTAGCTTGACCTTACGAGCATGGTTACATTGTATTTTCAGAGTCGAATTATCGGTGAAGACTTATCGTTTTTATGGATTAGGGAGTGCAGAGAAGGCGACGGATGAATAGAAATAGCTTTTGAGTTTTTGTAACTTCCAATTCATGTCTATCAATGAAAGTGCACTCCCTCAACCCTTGGCGGCTTTGCTATCCTCTTTTTTTCCGTCTGCAGACCGAAACAAACCGAATAAATAATTCTCGCAGTCCAGAATCGGCCTACAAAAAGTAAAAAGAACTGAAACTGCTTTTCTAATTGATAACTACTTGCATATGATTTCTATGTTCTTTTATTTCTTTGCAGTGGTATTGTTTCTGGATGGCAATCTCAACCGAACCGATGGGTATCCAAACTGTAACCGTCCTTTCTCCCAAAACCATAACCGAAATATTCCCCGCGGGTTCGGGTATGGTTTGGGATGTGGGATAACTGAACGGGTTCGGTTCGGTTGTGGTTTCAGCTGATAACCAAACCGTTACCCGAACTGATCCGAACCGAAACAGTATAAATTACCCCTTATATCTATAGATAAATAACCAGTTTTAGGGTTCGGTCAACTTATTTCTCATTTGGTAGCGATCAGATCTAGGCTCTCTCTCTCTCTCTCTCTCTCTCTCTCTCTCTCTCTCTCTCTCTCTCTCTCACACACACACACACACACAGAGTTTGAGCAACCCAGGAATGTGGTACAAGTCTAGTACCCGTGGAAGGACCTTCTTCAATAATATTGCAGAATGTGGGGTTTTCTATTCCACACCACCAACGAGGAAATCATTCCACACTACCTCACACCGAAGTTGATGAACGGCAGCTTCAGTGCAATAGCCGTCGGAGAAGTTGATCTTAATAAGCGCAAACTTATTAAGTTCTATTACAAGGTTTCATTTGTATCATTTGTTCTTTCTTTTCTTTTTTTAATCTTTGCATATGAATTCTTATGGTCGTTTCTTTTTTTTTTTTTTTTTTTTGAACATAAGAAATCCCTATACTACTCTAACCTAAGGGGGAAGGGGGGAGGCTGGCAAGGTTTGAACCTGCCACCTCATGAACAGAGTATGGTCGTTTCAATTTCCCCATCTCTGTGTTCGAATTTTCCATCTCCAACTCGATTACCCAATTGGTTCGGGGATTACCAGAAACCCATTTGGTTCGGTTATGATTCAGTCCTCCTATACCCGTTCGGGTTTCGGGGCGGATATGGGTAGCCTTTCGGTTTCAGAGATCGGGTATGGATATGCCAATACCCAAACCGATCTGCCCCTTTGCCATCCTTATTTCTCTCTTTCTAATGTGTTACTCGAGACAAGATCTTCTTATGACATCTCTTGTTATCTATGTGAATGAATCGTAAATGTCATGAGCGAAATAGAGGGTGGAACACTAACCGTCCGTTCCTCTAAGAACGAATCTAATTTGAACTAATTCTTCCCGGTATCGCGATTAATAATTTTTTTTTACGTGGATAGTGAACACAATGGGATTAACCAAATGACAGTCACATCACCAACCCTTCTCTCTCTAGAATATTTCTCCGCCTTCTCTCCAACTTTCCTCTAGGTAGGGTTTGCTAGGGTGGGGCTGCGCCTCCCCTTTCCTCCACTCCCCCACCCCCTTTTGGTCCTCCTCTACAGTCCTCTTATTTCCTTCTTCTTCCTCTCTTTGATTCCCTTTCCCTCCTCCACCGATCTCCACCTACCCCTCCACCTCTCAACCTTGACCCACCATCCGACCCACCTCCCCCTCCACCTCGTCCTCTCTCTACCTTCACCCTTTCCCATTGAGCCGTCCGCCTCCACCGGGTTTCGACCGAGAGAAGTTTTGAAGTAAGAAGGGGCTGATTGAGACCCTCCGCCGAATAAATCACTAGATCCGGCGCGGTGGCATCCTGCGATATCTTTTCTGACCGGGGTTTAGTTTTTATTTTCTGTTTTGTTCTATTGTTTTTAGGTTTTTGCCCCATTTTTGGTGGTTGTTTGCCCTGCTTGGGTCCTGTTCTGCCTCTCTTCGAGGAGTGTTTTCAGATTGCATCTGTGCTTTATGCTTAGGATTGAGCTGGGTTTTAGTTGAGATTCTCTACTACTAGATCTAGACAGGACTCTGTGCCTACAGTAGTGTAGGTTTGCCTCGATAGGTGTGTCTGGAGTCGGTCAGCATGGTAGTGCTTTGTAGCCGTGCTCATGCAGATGCTAGTAGCTCTGGTTCATTCCTGGTTTTTTTTTTTTTTTTTTGTGATGTAATCTTTCTGCCTTCGGGCTATGAATGAGAACTTGACATTTTCAAAAAAAAATTGAGATTAACCAAATAAATAACTTGAACCTTGGGGCACTAGGGTTATGTCGGGTCGTTACATTCAAGGTCTCAGAATTAGTCGAGATCCGCGTAAGTTGGCATGGACATCCGGTTATAAAAAAACTTGGATCATCAAGTAGGACCTTGGTGGGTCTTGTTTTCATCACATGAGGATCACACAAGAGATTGTCACATGAGAGGATCTTGATTTGTACTTGGAGAAGTTAGATTCGGTATGAAATGGTTTTCTACAGGGCCCGAAATTAGTCGAAGTGCGCGCAAGCTGATCTGGACATCCGGTAATCAAAAAAAGTTGGATCATCAAGTGACCTTGGTGGGTCCTATTTCGTATCACATAAGAGATCAGATGAGAGGATCCTAATTCGTACTCAGACAAGATAGATTCAAGATGAAATGATTTTGGGACGACGATACAAAAATGGTGCTATCCCAACTAAATTGGGGTAAACAACTTGGGAGTAATATTTTGCACAAATAATGTAAAAATAGCATTTCAGAAAAAGATTGGTTCGGAGAAAAAAAAAATTAAGGACTTTCATTTGAGTACCACAATTAGACCCAAGCCTTTATTCTGTGTTCACAAAAAATAAAGCACACGGCAAGGCCTAATTTTGATTTAACATTAAAAAATATTCCCATTTTCCGCAACATTAA
>CM029279.1:28527554-28609649 GCA_016920895.1 Vaccinium myrtillus | reverse complement strand
ATGTTGTGCGGAACAATGTGAAGAAATTGATTGCTAAGTCAAAATTAGGCTTTTGCTCCTCTCTCTTTTTGTGAAAAAATAGACGAAAGGGTTGGTCTAGCTCTCTTGTGGTGTTAAGATGAAAGTCATTAAAAAATATTAGTACTACTTTTTATCTGAACCGATCATTTTCTAAATTGCTAGTTTTAGATTACTCCAGTGAGTTGTTTGCATACTTGTAAGAGCGGGGGTTGAGCTTTGGGTATGTTAATAGGTGACATGGTAACGTTTAGTTGTGTGTTTATGCCATCATATTCCACCCAAACCTGCGTTGGGTCACCACTTATGAGACTTAGATTCCTGAAAGCACCATTTTGATCTTCAAAATAGCCTGCAGGAGCAGATCCTATTGATTACCAAACCAAACCAAACCAAGGTTTATTGTAACGGCCCTAAATTTTATTTTCATAATTATAATTGGTCATTTAAATATTTAGCTTTTATGATTGTGTCCTATTTAATTATTTTTGGGCTTGGTTCAGGTGTAATTGGCATTATTATAGTTTTAGGATATAAGCCTAATTTTAGTAGATTATATTTATCAGGCCATTTTTATTATAGATGTGTCAGTAATTTTGGATACTTTAAAATAATTAGTTACCTAAAATTCACGGATATTATGGGTTAGTGGGGAGTTTTATTAAGTTACTCTTCTAAGGAGTTATATTCTTACGGCTAGGGTTATAAGTTTGGAGAGAATACTAAGAAGCATAGTGGGATAAAACAGCAGCAGTCAAAAGGCATCGAACTTGAGGTGGTTCCGTACTTCGGTTCTCGATCTTCGATCAGTATGTTTATTTTAATTTTGTCTATTTCCTTACCTCTTATTTGTACCAATTAATTGAGAGGATCCAGTTTTGGGTATATAATTTATTGGGTTTGCTTTTGATGGTTCGGTTGAGAGAGAGAATATGAGGCTTGGGTGCTTTGGTGATTCTTGTCAGATTGTGTGTGGCTTGTGGTTGCTCAATGAATTAATTTGTGGGAGTGGGGATTTGCTTGAATTGAAGAGTGGTGGAAAAAAATAAATGATTTTATTACTAATAGCCGTAAGAGAAATGGTCTATAGGATGTATACATGGGCATGCGAGGACAAAATTATGGTGATTAGAGATTAGGAATTGGGAACTGATGGGTACACATAGGAGTAGGAAATACATTACTCTGGAAATTGGCAATTGGGATTTCACACTTTGAAGTTGTTGTTGGTTGGTTAACAACAACTGGGGTTTTGGTTGTACCTGAGTTTTAATAACATACGGCAATTTTAATTTATATATATAGTTGATATTTAATTAGTTAGTTACTTTGTATTCCTTATTTCTTGTACAGGTTAATCTCTCTTTTTGCATGCTCGAGTTGCACTACTTTTGAATTCAGGTGAGTGGTTAAGTAAGTTACATACTTTCGAACTTTCCCGTGTCCCTTAAATTATTCATTGAAAAATTTAGAATTGTTAATTGGAAAAGCAAATTATTTTTATTTGGTTCTTTAATTGGCACGCGATTAAAAGTGTTCTTTTTGGTGAGAACTTATGGATATTATTGGGAACTTTTATTATTGGAAGTCTGGGGAAATTATTCCTTTGTATAGGTGACCCTGGCCATTAGGGAAGAGACCCGGGTTAGGCCGGTGACCCTTTTGCTCAACAGCTGTCTTTTCGCCGGATCGACTTAGGGAAGAGTACCACGGGTTGCCAACACCTGGTGACTCTAAGTTCGATATTGGATCCAATCTTGAGATTATTATTTGTTGGCCATGGTACTATTCGGTTGTGGTTCCCCATTGTTATTGGATATCATTTTGTGATCACCATTAAGATTTTTTTTTTTTATCTTACGTCGTGTGTGCCAAATTATGATGATACGGTAATTTAATTTAATCATTGTTTTAGAACTTTATTTAATATACATGCTTATCATTCACTGAGCTTGTCAGCTGACGGATTTATTCCAACACCATTTTCAGGAAAATCAAGTCGATAGGCGTGGACTCTGGCGGTGTCTTGGGGAACTACTGTGTCGACCTCCGTAGGATATTGCATGCATCATAACTTTGTTATTTAATTTATTTGCTTCCGCACATGGTTAAACCTTTTTGGTAAAAGATTGGATTCATTTTATTATTGGCGAACATTTTTATCGTTTGGTTCATGGGATGGTGTGCTCCATGTTTTGTTGAAACAATTTGGTTTAGTTTTGTTTAATAATAAAGATGGTCATTTAGTGTAGATGGATTATTTTATTTAAGCTTCGTGATCCATCTGTCAGTTATGTAGTTCGCGGCTGGTCATATCCCGTTTTGGGGCGTGACACTTATGTCCCAATCAATTGGGGTCGGCTACATGAATCTTTTTTCTCCATTGAGCTCTGTCAAGTGCTGCTTCATTGCTTAAAGCTAGTATACTCAAATCTTTGCGTACTACCGCATCTAATGTCAATTTGGGTCTTCCCCTCCCTTGTGCATTTCTACCCAAAGTTATCCTATCCACTCTCTTAACTACTGCATTCGCTGGTCTATGATAGACATGCCCAAACCACCATAGCCTATTTTTCCTTAACTTCTCCTCTATAGGTGCTACACCTACCATCTCGCGAACTATTTCATTTCTAATCCTATCTCGTCTAGTCTTACCACACATCCACCTCAACATTCTCATTTCCGCTACACTTATCTTGCTCACCTGTTGCTTCTTAATAGGCCAACATTCTGTCCCATAAAGTATCACTGGTCTTATGGCAATTCTATAAAACTTTTCTTTCAATTTTGTGGGTACCCTCTTGTCACACAGTACACCAGTAGCGCTTCTCCACTTAAGCCACCCCACTTGGATCATATGAGTCACATCATCTGCAATCTCTCCATCTTGACTAATAATAGAACCTAAATACCTAAAATGGTCCCTCTTTGGTATCTCCTGATATTGAATCATCACTCTTTCCTCATACACGCTTCTGGTATCACTAAACTTGCAGACCATATACTCAGTTTTACTCCTACTTATCCGAAAGCCCTTAGACTCTAATGTTTCCCGCCAAATTTCTAATTTAGTATTAACACCACTAGCCGTTTCATCTACAAGGACAATATCATCTGCAAACAACATACACCATGGGATATCCTCCTGAATCTGCATAGTCAATTCATCCATAACTAATGCGAAAAGGTACGGGCTCAAGGCTGACCCTTGGTGCAATCCTACTGTGATGGGAAATTCACTTGTTTCTCCTGCTGGTGATCTAATGGCAGTGACTGCACCTTCATATATGCCTCTGACCACGTCAATATAGCCTCTGGTCACTCCCTTTCTCTCCAGAACCCACCATATAATCTCTCTAGGCACCCTATTATAACCTTTTTTCCAGGTCTATGAAAATCATATGGAGATCCTTCTTCGTTGACCTGTGTCTTTCTACCAATCTCCTTAGTAGGTAAATAGATTCCATAGTTGATCTCCCAGGCATGAACCCAAACTGTTTCTCCGACACCGTAGTCACCATCCTCAATCGATGCTCAATAACTTTTTACCACAACTTCATCGTATGACTCATCAACTTAATACCTCTATAGTTGTTGCAACTTTGAATATCTCCTTTATTCTTGTAGATAGGTACTAAGGTACTCCTCCTCGATAAAATAATCTTGTTGAACAATTTTGTCAACCAAGTCACCCCCAAGTCACCTAGGCTTCTCCACACTTCAATGGGGATACCATCTGGTCCTAAGGCCTTGCCCGGTTTCATCCTCTTCAAAGCCTTGGCCATGTTGTGCGATACTGCGGAAGTCACAACGATTCTAGCAAGCACAATCAATCTAGAAACAAGAACAATAAAGATGAAGAACGCTAAGAAAGCAAGAAAACCAAGCACACAAGAGATTTACGTGGTTCACTACACAGGCTGTGTAGCTAATCCACGGGGGGAAGGGACGAATCAATCCACTATAATCAATAAGGATTACAATCTCCAATCTCCTCTCGATGTTTCTCTCAGTCTCTCTGGGTTTCTCTCTCTAAACAAGTTTAGACTTCTTAACCCTAAAACTGATAAAAACGCACTTTAATAAGTTTGTTGCGTCGTCGCCGTGTCAGGACCAAGACCCGGCTCGTCGGACCAAGGTTCTTGAGATCAAACGGGGCGTTGCGGGACCCTTCGTCGGTCCCGGTCGGACAGTCCCGGACCAAGCTGCGGACCAAGCTGGGGACGAACAACTGCTGCGACCTCCGGAATCGTACCACGAGTCTTGGGGTCCGGACCACCATTACCTTGGTCGGACCGGAGATCTTGCGAGCACCATTTTGAAGCCACACTCAACAAATCTCCACCTTGGCTTCAAACTAAACCATCTGAAGAAAGCTTGATGTAACCCCAAGTTGCACTCCCTTTACGGGTATGAGTGCTCCACCCTCAAGTCTCAATCAATAACGGAGAACATGGAGCAAGTTCAGCGATGCTCAAACTTCTCCCTCGGAACCGGCTTCGTCAACATATCGACGCATTCTCATCGTGTGAACCTTTGACAAAGTTAGGTCACCCGATGCTAACCACTCCCGAATCTGTGATACCGCACATCAATATGCTTTGTCCTTGCTTGTCGTATACTTGATTCTTCGCCAAGTGAATTGCACTGATTGTCACAATGCAGCAACACAGCATCCGCATGAAACCAAGTTCACTAACCAACCCTTAAGCCAAACTGCTTCTTTCATTTGCCTCGGTCACTACCATGTACTCGCCTCTTGTAGTTGATAAAGCCCTTTGTATCTGAAGAGTAGACTTCCATGACAGGACCTCCGGAAAACATAAATGCATACCTGTCATCGACCTACGAGAGTCGAGATTCCCAAAGATAATCTGAATCCACATAGCCCACCACGTCTTGAAGCCTCTTTCGATCAAACACTATCCCCAGCACCACGAGTGCCCTTGAGATATCGAAAACCCATTTAAGCGCATTCCAATGCTCCTTTCCGGGTTTGCCATATACCGTGACCACACTAAGCGCATGCGATATGTCCGGTCTTGTACACACCATCGATACATGAGACACCCAATGCATTCGCATAGGGCACCCCCTCCATGCACTTTATCTCATCCTGCGAACTAGGACTCATCTTGGCGGAAAGTTTGAAGTGAGACGCAGAGTAGGGTACTTACGGACTTGGAATCTTGCATGTTGAACCTCTGCAATACTTTTCACCCAAATAACCACTCGAGACAACCTCAAGCGCCCGACCTACATCACGGTGAATTTCAATCCCAAGAATCTTCTTGGCGGCTCAAGATCTTTCATGTCAAATTCACTGTTCAACATCGACTTCAACTTCCCAATTTCCTGCTTGCTTTTTGCTGCTACTAGCATGTCATCAACATATAAAGCAAGTATAATATAAGAACCATACGAAAGGACACGATAGTATATATGTGATCATACTCACAAGGCGTGTACCCATGCGACACCATGAACAAATCAAAGCGCTTGTACCTTTGCTGGGAGAGGCGCTTCAAGCCATACAATGACTTCTTCAACAAACACACATACTCCTCCTTACGGGTTCCTTGAAGCCTTCAGTACGTTGCATGTAAATCTGCTCGTCTAAGTCTCCATGGAGGAAAGCAGTTTTAACATCAAGCTGCTCTAACTCCATGTCATGCATCGCGACCATTGCTAAAATTACACGGATAGAAGTGTGCTTCACAACCGGTGAAAAAATCTCATTATAGTCCACTCCTTCCTTTTGTGAATAACCTTTAGCAACTAACGGAGCCTTGTACTTTTCACCCTCTTTCTCTGACAACGCTTCCTTTTTCGATACACCCACTTGCACCCAACGGCCTTCTTCCCTTAGGCAATTTCACCAATTCCCAAGTTTTATTCTTGTAGAGCGACTCCATCTCTTCGACATTGCTACAAGCCATTTGTCGTTGTCGATCGCTTGTAGCATCCTTGTAAGACAATGGATCTCCTTTGCCCACCACCAAAGCGAAACTAACCATGTCCTCAAAACCATACCGAATCGGAGGTTTGTGAACCCTTTTTCCCTTCCTTTCGCGATGTGTAAGGCTCCTCTCTTGCTTCTTTGTTGTGGGTCGTGATCAACATCACTGTATTCGAATGAACCAGGCTCCTCAAGCTCCACCTTGACTACGGATTTCTCCCTTGGACCCCCAGATTCTGTCTCATCATTCCGATTCAACATAAATGCCTCATCAAACACAACGTCCCTGCTTTGATCACCCTTTTCCGTGCCTCGGGATCCCGCAGCCTGTATCCTTTGACACCCTTTTCATACCCAAGAAAGATACACTTTACGGACTGGGATCAAGCTTCGACCTCTCCTTATCCGGCACATGCACATAAGCCGGGCAGCCAAAGATTCTCAAATCCAACAAATTAGGGTTTACGACCAAACCTCTTGTGGGATCTTGAAATCAATGGTCAAGAAGGAGACTTGTTGATGAGAAAACATGCCGTGTTGACTGCCTCTGCCCAAAATACCTTTGGCAACCCTGCATTCAACCGCATACATCTGGCCCTCTCTGTCAAGGTTCTGTTCATCCTTTCTGCTACTCCATTTTGTTGTGGAGTCCTTTTGGTATGTAGTGTCGAGTAATCCCCTCCGAATCGCGAAGGCCAAAAACTCCTTTTCCTCGTACTCTGTCCCATTATCGCCGAAATACTTTATCTTTTTCCCTGTCTGAGTTTCAACCTGTGCTTTCCAAGTTTTAAACGTAGCAAACACATCAGACTTATGCTTCAAAAAATAAACCCATACCTTTTCGGAATAGTCATCAATGAAGTGACAAAGTAATGAGCACCACTTTGTGAGAAGATATGGTAATGGACCCCAGGACATCTGAATGAACATAATCGAGGACTTCCTTGCTTGTATGAACACTGTCTTGAAATCGACTGTGTTGCTTCCCATACACGCAATACTTGCGAGAAATCCATCTTGCACGCCTTGACTCCCTTCAACAAGTCACGCTTATGAAGCTCCAACATACCACGCTCACCCATATGGCCAAGCGCATATGCCAAAGTCTCGTGTCATCGGTGCTAGATTCTGCGCAGTGTGGAGATAGCAACTCCACCTATTTGTGTCCCCAATCGGCTTGTACAAATTACCCACCTTCTCGTCCCTTCATTAGCACCAAAGCTCCTCTGCTAATTTTCATTGCTCCACCTTGTCTTTGTGTACATACACCCAGTGAATCTAATGCTCCCAAAGAGATTAAATTCTTCCTAAGTTCAGGCACGTGTCTGACATTCCCCAAAACCCTCACAACTCCATCAAACATCTTAATTTTCACGGTACCCGATTCCAATGGCTTTGCAACTGCATCATTACCCATTAGAACGTACCACCATTGCAAGGCTTGTAATTGTCAAACCACCGCTTATTAGGGCACATATGATAAGAGCAAACGAATCCAAAATCCATGACAAAGAAAATTGCTACGAAGAAACGGAGAGTAAATCTGCGTCGACGTCGCTCGATTTGTCCTCCGTAATACTAACGGATTCTACATTCTTCTTCCCTTTTTTCGCCTCTGCAAGAAGATTTTTCAAATCCTCGCATTGATTTTTGTAGTGCCCCATCTTGTGACAAAAGTGACACTCCACATCCTTTTTCGTGTTCGACTTCCCTCTCGACTGCGACCTTTCCCGATTTGAACCTCCCTTCCATTTTGACTTGCTTCTACCTCTGCTCGACTGTGGCTTAGAGACAAAAAGACCTTGATCTGCAACAACATTATCATCCCTCCTCATCTTCTCATGAGACAAAAGGGTACCGGTAACCTCATCGAGTGACAAGGTTTCCTTCCCATACATAATCTTGTAGTCACCGGATGATCATATGAAGGAGGCAGTGATGCTAACAACAGGATAGCCTTATCCTCCTCATCAAGCGTTACTCCAAAACCCACCAGTTGCGAGTTCATCATATTATAGGAATTTAAATGTTCTAATAGATTCGTACATTCCTTCATCTGCAATCCATACAGCTGTTTCTTGACATACTGAGCTTGTTGGTGATTCTTCCTCATGTACAAACCCTCGAGCTTTTCGGATCGCCTCTGCCTCTCGAGTCTAACACGTTGTGAATAACTTCATCGCCTAGGTTTAGACGAATAGGCATGGCTGCCTTAGCGTCAAGATCATCCCAAACACTATCTGTCATCTCCATGAGCTTCTTCGTCTTCCCCGTCTAAAGCCTTTGAGACACCTTGTTGGATCATAATATCCTTCATCCGCCGCTGCCACAAAGAGAAGTTATTCTTACCGGTGAACTTTTCCACCTCATACTTGGTATTCGACATCTTTAGTGAAACCCTAGATTGAAACCCTAACTGGGTACTCTGCTAGAAACCTTAACTCCGGCTCGATACCACTTTGTTGTGCGATCATCGCGGAAGTCACAAACGATTCTAGCAAGCACAATCAATCTAGAAACAAGAACAATAAAGATGAAGAACGCTAAGAAAGCAAGAAAACCAAGCACACAAGAACACAAGAGATTTACGTGGTTCACTACACAGGCTGTGTAGCTAATCCACGGGGGGAAGGGACGAATCAATCCACTATAATCAATAAGGATTACAATCTCCAATCTCCTCTCGATGTTTCTCTCAGTCTCTCTGGGTTTCTCTCTCTAAACAAGTTTAGACTTCTTAACCCTAAAACTGATAAAAACGCACTTTAATAAGCTGATGTACGTCGCCTTCGTCCGGACCAAGACCCGGCTCGTCCGGACCAAGGTTGCTGAGATCAAACGGAGCGTTGCAGGACCCTTCGTCCGGTCCCGGTCCGGACTCGGTCCGGACCAACTGCGGACCAACTGCGGACGAACACTGCTGCGACCTCCAGAATCGTACCACGAGTGCTGGTCCGGACCACCATTACCTTGGTCCGGACCAGAGATGCTGCGAGCACCATTTTGAAGCCACACTCAACAGGCCACTTCGGACTTTTGTATCCTCCGATAGAACTCGTATTCTATTTTCTCGCTAGGGACACCAACTTCCTCATCACCAAAGCTTCCTTCATGTTTCTCATTTAACAACTTCTCGAAATACATCTTTCATCTATCCTTGATCTCTTCATCTTTCACCAACACCTCCGAATCACTACCTTTTATACACTTAACTTGAGAGAAGTCTCTAGCTTTCCTTTCTCTTAGCTTGGCGAGTTTATATATATTCTTTTCTCCATCCTTACTATCAAGTCTATTGTAAAAATTATTGTAGGCTCTCAACTTGGCCTCATTAATGGCTTTCTTAGCTTCCCTATTAGCCTGCTTGTACCTCTGAAATTTTTTCACATTCCGGTCCTTTTGCCACTTTTTAAAGCAATCCTTCTTGGTTTTTACCATGGTTTGAACCTCGTCGTTCCACCACCATGTCTCTTTAGAGCTTGGACCTTTCCCTTTTGACTCCCCAAGAACTTCTTTTGATATTCTTCTAATACCATTAGCCATTGTATTCCACATACTATCACTATCACCTTCTCCTCCCCACTGCATCTCTTGGCCCATATGCTCTTTGAACACCTCTAGCTTCTCCCCTCTTAAGAACCACCATCTAGTCCGTGGGCTTCTAGCTTATTTTCTCGGTCTATTATTCCCCTTGAGACCAATATCTAACACCAAAAGTCTTTGTTGTGCCACTAGACACTCGCCGGGAATGACCTTACAATCCTTACATAACAATCGATCTGCGCCTCTAGCAAGGAAGTAGTCGATATGGCTTCTATTGGCTCCGCTCTTAAAGGTAATTAAATGTTCCTCACGCTTCTTATAGAGAGTATTCCCAACTATAAGGTCGCCAACTACTGCAAAATCCAAAATCCTCCTACCACCTTCATTTAGGTCACCAAATCCAAATCCACCATGTACCTTCTCATAACCTTGCTTCTGCACTCCCACGTGACCATTGAAATCTCCACCTATAAAAAGCTTCTCTCCACAAGGTATCCCTTGAACCACATCATCCATCTGTTCCCAAAATTGCTCTTTAGTGAGATCATCCAAGCCTACTTGGGGCGCGTAAGAACTAATAATATTCACTATGCTCTCTCCAATCACAAGCTTAACTAAAATAATCCAATCTCCTTTCCTTGTGACTGTGACTACCGAGTCCTTAAGGTGCTTATCTACTATGATGCCTACCCCATTTCTATGCCTATCCTTACCCGTATAATAAAGCTTATACCCTCTGTCTTCTATCTCTCTAGCCTTCTCTCCTACCCACTTAGTCTCCTGAAGGCAAGCTATACTAATTCTCGTCCTAATCATGGTATCAACTAGCTCCCTAATCTTACCCGTTAAAGTCCATATATTCCAAGTTGCTAAGTGGATCCTATAATCCTGGGCTAGCTTCTTTACCTGTGCTCGTCCAGGCACGCGCGGGAACCCTTGCTCACTTATCACCACACTCGGGCGCCGATGCGGCGCCCCTTGCCCATTTTTGAAGCACCTGAAGGCAGGCACAACGTGTCGCTTAAAGGGAACGCCCTAGCATGTCTCGTTGTATGATAAAGGTTCATGTCATAAGGTTCTGACGGGTCTTTTTATGTGCTGGTTGTCAGCTACCTAACGCACAACCCTCCTCCTTTATCCGGGCTTGGGACCGGCTGAGATCTAAAGATAAGGCTTTAAGAACGTCACAGGCGAAGTTAGCAGATTCTATTGATTCCAGGCCATTAATGTCGATACCAATATGCTGGTTGTTTATGTCGTTAAACTCAGTGCTCATGCTAGTGTCGATCTCGACTGCAACTATATGATTTGAACTCTTCCCACTGTTTGTCGAATTGAAGAGCCCAAGATATTGGCTTGGCCAGTCTCCATGAATCTCTTTGTTTGGTGAAATAACAAACGCTAGTCCATGGGCACCGATTGTCGGGTACTCGGGCACGATTGCAAAGATGAAAGTAGTGGAAAATGAAATGACACTAGCATTTAAGGAGTTCTTGAATTGAATTGGAAAGTTGTAGAAAACATGGCCGGCTGTTAGATTTGGGGAATTGATTAGTGAGAACAGGCCATCAAAACCTAGTTACGCGGATCCCTCCAGCTTCAGATATGCATTGAAGGTGAAATCGTTTGGAATATTGTTGCTACAAGTTGCAAATTTCAGGAGGAGTAACACTATGGTGATGCAACTATTTATGGCTGCTTCTTCTTCTTCGTTCCAATATTGCACCTTTAATAGAGGAGTTTATGTTAGTGCAAAAATCGCGTAATCGATGGAAGTGGATAAAAATAGAGAAAACATTGGCTGCTTCAAGGCGCGTTACAATGTCGCTTTCCTTAAGACGATATTCGCCCCTACCAAATCGAGTGAATTTGGTGTGCATCGAGTTACCGGCGAATTCGACTCCAAGATACAATGAAGCCCAGTCCTGATTGACTGTTTGTCTAACTGCGTCACGCACAAATGAAGAAGAACCAAAATACCTTTGGATTTTGCGAGCCACCAATAATGAATAAAGGGAGAGAGTTCTAGTGACGGAGAGTGATTGATTGTGTTTACATACATCTGTTTTAAGTGAATCTCTAGCCTATATATAGGCATAGATGTGACCGTTGGCCAATGGTCACATCTATTAGTTTAAACCCAATAGTCATGTCTATTCAATTCACCCTAACAGTCGTACATTTTGGTGTGATTATATCTATTTATTTAATCCGAATAGACACACCACTTGCATTTAATCCAACAGTTGCATCTATTCATTTAACTTGAATAGACACACTCATTAGATTAAAATCGTTCACCAATTACAACATTTAATGTCCATAAATATTTTAGAAATGTTCCAATAGTTTTGGGATTGTGTGTAGGGTCTATAGGAAGCTTACAACGAACTTGCATAGCTCTACTAGTCAGTCAACTATGTAAAGCAAAATTTTCAAATAGTGGGAGAGCAGCCGGTACCAATCAGTTTATGGTGGAATAGACTCGGAAAATTTCACTCAAGACTTTGAAAAACTCTCTCTCTCTCTCTCTCTCTCTCTCTCTCTCTCTCTCTCTCTCTCTCTCTCTCTCTCTCTCTCTCTCTCACACACACACACACACACACACACACACACGTATTGGACATAGTCGAATCCGGGGGAGGCGTTGTGCGGTAGGTGTTGTGCGGCAAAACTACGTTGTTTTGCTCATTTTCTTAGTATATCCAAGGGCCTTGTTTGGAGAGTTAAGTGTGGGGTTTAATTTTGGGGTTCAATTTTAAGGGATTTAGGCTCTTTGGAGTAGGGTATAGTGGGTTTAGGCACTTGGATTTAGGTACTTTGGGTTTAGGCATTTCAGGTTTAGGGTTTAGGCGCTTTGGGTTTAAGCACTTTGTAATGGTTTTTTCTTCCTCCAAACAAGGCCCTTGGAAGCTTTGAAAGTGTGCACAAAAATCAAGCAAAATGACGTAGTTTTGCCGCACAACACGGCGCACAACACTTACCGCATAGCATCCACCCTGGATCCAGTGGTTGCAGGATCCGGGGTGGGTGTTGTGCGGTAGGTGTCAGGCTTGTTGTTAATGTTATCTTGATGCTTGAAACGACGTGGTTTTCGATGCACCTCAAGCTTCCAAAGACCCTGTTTTGAAGAAGGAAAAAGCCACTACAAAGTGCCTAAACCCTAAACTCAAAGCGCCTAAACCCAAAGTGCCTAAATCCAAGTGCCTAAAACCACCATATCCTACCCCAAAGAGCCTAAATCCCTTAAAATTGAATCTCAAAATTAACTCTCCAAACAGGACCTATTGAAGTGTACCAAGAAAATGAACAAAACTACGTTGTTTTGCCGCACAACACGGCGCACAACATGTACCGTACAACACCTCCCCCAGATTCTTCTAGAATGCAAACGAAGAGCAATAATTCAAGTGGTAAGGTCCCTCGCCCGAGGAGGACGGAACTAAGTGTCACTAGTTCAACTATCACCAAGTTCAGTGTATGGTGTGACCACGCGACACAAGGTTACAAATTTTCACAGTTGGTACACAAGGTTACAAATTTTCACAGTTGAACTTGGTGATAGTTGAGTGTATGATGTGACCACGCGACACAAGTTCAGTGTATGATGTGACCACGCGACACAAGGTTACAAATTTTCAAAGTTGGTACACAAGGTTACAAATTTTCACAGTTCAACTATCACCAAGTTCAGTGTATGGTGTGACCACGCGACACAAGGTTACAAATTTTCAAAGTTGGTACACAAGGTTACAAATTTTCACAGTTCAACTATCACCAAGTTCAGTGTATGGTGTGACCACGCGACACAAGGTTACAAATTTTCAAAGTTGGTACACAAGGTTACAAATTTTCACAGTTGGTACAATCAGTTCCGAGTTGCGGAGCTAGGATTTGGACGTAGGAGTGACACCGTTAGATGGAAATCTAATAAACCTGTTACATGTTGTGCGGAAAATGGGAAATTTTTTTTAATGTTAAATCAAAATTAGTCCTTGTTGAACCTATTATCTTTCTCGATATGAAACAGAATGTGAGTCTCAGGGTGACAATATTGTGAACTTGTTGCCGAAATTAGGTATTAATTAATAGTGTTAACTTACCCCAAAAAAAAAAAAATTAGGCCTTGCCGTGTGCTTTATTTTTTTTTAACACAGAATAAAGGCTTGGGTCTAATTGTGGTACTCAAATGAAAGTCCTCAAATTTTTTTTTTCTCCGAAGCAATCTTTTTCTGAAATGCTATTTTTACATTATTTGTGTAAAATATTACTCCCAAGTTGTTTACACCAATTTAGTTGGGATAACACCATTTTTCTATCGTCGTCCCAAAATCATTTCATCTTGAATCTATCTTGTCCAAGTACGAATTAGGATCCTCTCATGTGACAATCCTCATGTGATCTCTTATGTCATACGAAATAGGACCCACCAAGGTCACTTAATGACCCAACTTTTTTTGATTACCGGATGTCCATATCAGCTTGCGCGCACTTCGACTAATTTCGGGCCCTGAAGAAAACCATTTCATACCGAATCAACTTCTCCAAGTATCAAGATCCTCTCATGTGACAATCTCTTGTGTGATCCCTCATGTGATGCAAAATAAGACCCACCAAGATCCTACTTGATGATCCAAGTTTTTTTAATAACTGGATGTCCATGCCAACTTGCGCGTATCTCGACTAATTCTGGGACCCTGAATGTAACGACCCGGCATAACTCTAGTGCCCCAAGGTTCAAGTTATTTATTTGGTTAATCTCATTTTTTTTTTTTTTAATGTGAAGTTCTCATTCATAGCCCGAAGGCAGAAAGATTACATCACAAAAAAAAGGAATGAACCAAAACTACTAGCATCTAACATAAGCACGGCTACAACGCACTACTAGGCTGACCGACTCCAGACACACCTGCCGAGGCAGACCTACACTAGTGCAGGACAGAGTCCTGTCAAGATCTGGTAGTAGAGAATCCTAACTGAAACCCAACTCAATCCTAAACATAAAGCACAGATGCAATCTGAAAACACTCCCCAAAGAGAGGTAGAACAACATCCAAGCGGGGAAAACAACCACCAAAAATGGGACAAAAACCTAAAAACAATAGAACAAAACATAAAATAAAGACTAAACCCTGTTCAGAAAAGATATCGATATGGACGCCGCCGCGCCGGATCTAGCGATTTATTCGCCGGAGAGTCTCAATCAGCCCCTTCTTACTTCAAAACTTCACTCGGTCGAAACCCGGTGGAGGCGGATGGCTCAATGGGAAAGGGTGAAGGCAAAGAGAGGAGGTGGAGGAGGGGGAGGTGGGTCGGATGGTGGGTCAAGGTTGAGGAGGTGGAGGGGTAGGTGGAAAAGGTGGAGATCGGTGGAGGAGGGAGAGGGAATCAAAGAGAGGAAGAAGAAGAAGGAAATAAGAGGGCTGTGGAGGAGGACCAAAAGGGGGTGGGGCAGTGGAGGAAAGGGGAGGCGCAGCCCCACCCCCCACCCTAGCAAACCCTACCTAGAGGAAAGTTAGAGAGAAGGCAGAGAAATATTCTAGAGAGAGAAGGGTTGGTGATGTGATTGTCATTTGGTTAATCCCATTGTGTACACTATCTATGTAAAAAAAAATTTGTTAATCGCGATACCGGGAAGAATTAGTTCAAATTAGATTTGTTCTTAGAGGAACGGACGGTCAGTGTTCCACCTTCTATTTGGCTCATGACATTTACTATTCATTCACATAGATAACAAGAGATGTCATAAGAAGATCTTGTCTCGGGTAACACATTAGAAAGAGAGAATCAGAGAAACAATACCACTGCAAAGAAATAAAAGAACATAGAAATCATATGCAAGTAGTTATCAATTTGAAAAGCAGTTTCAGTTCTTGTTACTTTTTGTTGTCTGATTCTGGACTGCGAGAATTATTTATTCGGTTTGTTTCGGTCTGCAGACGTAAAAAAAGAGGATAGCAAAGCCGCCAAGGGTTGAGGGAGTGCACTTTCATTGATAGACATGAATTGGAAGTACAGAAGTTACAAAAACTCAAAAGCTATTTCAATTCATCCGTTGCCTTCTCTACACTCCCTAATCCATAAAAACGATAAGTCTTCACCGATAATTCGACTATGAAAATACTCCACAATGTAACCATGCTCGTAAGGTCAAGCTAGAATTACTGGTACATACAAAGACCATCGTACCCGAAAATGAATTCATGATTTGAAGATCTCTAATCTGCATTTGGCAATGCCTAGCCCAATCGCTTTGCAGACTATCAAAGTTGAAAATCTACTGTCAGCTAATGAGCAGATAAATGAGAAGGACAAAATATTTTATCGAGGAGATTTTGGGAACACCAAAATACAGCGGGTTCTAATCCTGCATAACACCAAGTAATGAGGTCAAACCGTATAAAGAATATGAAGGCGAAAACGAGAAGTATCTCAATGAAAATTTTGGTTTATAGGATAAAGAACATATGACGGAAGTCTTTTAACAAACAGCCAACAAGTGCATCAATAATCAAGACCTGAACTGCCTCGAGTGATCCTCGTATCTCACATACCGGAAACACAATTCGTTCCATGCAAAATTTGGATGCGTATAAGTCCTTAGGACTGTATATAACAAATTTATCGTCGCAGATCTTTAAAGTTAAATTGGGTTTCCAATTAGTTTCATTTTAATTTTGCAGAATCTATGTTCTAGATTTATCTGGCGAAATTACAATTGTATTTGTTTTGAAAATCAGCTTTCTAAATAGTATATCAAGATCTGAGCAAGTCACAATTAGACCTAATCTTGACAGGTGATAAACGGAGTGCCAGTTAGAACATCCAGTACCAATATCAGGAAAAGCATCATCATTTCCTCCCCCGTAAGGCCAGATAAGAAACATATTCGTGGCGCCGATTTTGCATTCTGCAAAGCATAAAACACTGATTATTTTCCTTAATAATACTACTATATGTTTTCATAAGAGAGAAAGCAAATTCGACTGAATGATTTTGCAAGCTGCAAACAGACATGCTTTGCTTGCACTACATGAACAAGAATAACATCCTTTGTAAACTTCCTCATAATTGTTGGGTGGAGGAGTATAGATCACACACTTTTCATGTATGAAACTCACAAAGAGATTGAACAAACACACTCAAATTTTATTGATGTTCTCTTACTCCACACTTGATATCAAACTACAACGATTACATGGTATTTATAGATTATACCAGAGGAAAAAACAAATACATGATAAACTCGTATTTAATGCAAATCACAAAATGAATCACGGAAGCACAAAAAGTCTTCGCCTGATATTTCAATAGTAACCCACGTTTTTTGTTTGGGCTGCTGAGAACCCACTTGGTTCTCTCAAGTTTATCTTTTCAACAATAATTACCAGATGCAATGGCATGTGATTGTGCAAACTAGGTTCGAAAGAAACCCACGAATGCATTAGATCGTATAGTGCATATTGCTTTGGAGAAACCATCTCAACGATACGGTTGATACAGAGCAAATGTACAGCAGAAACCCCCAATCTAATCTGAATATTGTGATTAAGGATGAGCAGTCTTTGATGCCGGATGATGACTTCCACTCAGCACTTGGCGGTTCAATACTCTGTCAGCAGAAAAATTAGAACATAATCCTACTCCTTGTCAACTTAATCTTTTTTCTCTTTTGCTAAAAACCAACTGCAAAGTTCAATAAATGCATCACGAAACATGTAGGTGTTAAAATAGAGATTGAAAACCGGTACAGAACTTCAAATTGCATTAAATAAGGTCCGAACATGCTTAGCAATGGGGTTTATTACATTTATTAGTACTGAAACAGATTCAAGGTCGCGACCCCCAATTACTTGAGGCATCGCTCAATACACTTGATACATTTTACACATGATTGCAAACATACATTACGATGGCCGATAAGACGTTTTAGAACCCTGTTACGGACACGTAGGATTTGAGTAGAGGCTTAAGATCCTTAAGATTACAAGGTCAAAATCTAGAAGATATTTAGAAACTTAAAACCAGTCATAGATGAACAAGTAATTCAACGACCTCTAGAGGTGAATGGCTCTGAAATCGTCTATGAAGTGATTGTAGTTGGTAGCACATCCTCTTCATTTGAGGTTCCTCCAAAATCCCAAGACTTGATAATATCGACCAAGTTATCAGGTAGTTGAGCTCTGCCTTCTAAATACTGTACGACAGAAGTCATGCTCGGCCTTGCTGCAGCTATGGCGTGTGAGCAGAGCAACCCAAGCTTCAACACTAACTCAGCTTCTTCAACCGAGTATTCAGTGCCTAGTTGTCTATCAATTGCCTCGTGAATGTTTCCCCTTTCCAAGCACTCGAATACCCAATCTCCCAAAATCACTTTCTCTGGAGAGGCTTGTGGCTCGACTGGCCTTCTACCGCAAACCACCTCTAGCATAAATGCCCCAAACGCAAACAAGTCAGTGCTTGTACTTGCTTTTCGGCTGCGTGCCAACTCAGGTGCAATATAACCGAGAGTTCCGGCTACATGAGAGGTTTGAGGATCAGTTCCGTGATCACATAACTTGGCAAGCCCAAAATCCCCTAATCTTCCATTGAATTCGTCGTCTATCAACACATTCTTTGGCTTTGATGTCTGTGAATGATAACTTTGTACCCATTGTTGGTGCAAATAGAAGAGGCTCGCTACGTCTTTGATGATTTTAAACCTTTGCATCCAATTTAGGGTCCCCTTGGGCTGGCCATAAAGAAACCTGTCAAGACTTCCGTTAGGCATGTAATCATAAACCAAGAGGAGTTCTTGCTTACGCCGGCAGTAGCCATGAAGGCGTACTAGGTTTGGGTGTCGTAGGAGGCTAATGGTTGCGATTTCTGCCACAAATTCCCTCAATCCTTGCCTTGAGTCATGAGCAACTCTTTTAACTACAACCTGTATGTTTGATGTTGGAAGCAGACCTCGGTATACTCTACCAAAACTTCCTCGCCCAAGAAGTTCTGTGTCTTTGAAACCCTTTGTAGCAATGAATAGATCCTTGTATCCAAATCTTTGAGGGCCATACTGGACCTCCCAATCCTCAAGGACTTCTATGAATTTTTTCATCCTTTTGTTGAAAATAAAACCAAAGATTAAGAGTAGGAGTAGAAGAAATACCATTGGTGACAATACAATTGCCAAAATCCTGTTGAGTTGTATGCCATCTCTCTCTTGTTGTATATCATGATTATCATCTATCCCTTCTTGAGTTTGACGGTCTCGAGGGAGCTTCGGGAGGCGAGAGGTGTCGATTTGTTGGGCTTGACCATTCGTCTTGAAACTCCAACCTAGTATGTAATGAGTTGAGGGAAGCAAGCCGGTGGAGGATGAAAACCCCACGTACATATACTCTAGCAGGAACGGTGAAAGGTCCTTTTTCAAGGATAAGAGTGGGAGTCTAGGTTTGGTTATGTTAATAGGTGACATGGTAACGTTTAGTTGTCTGTTTATCCCATCATATTCCACCCAAACCTGCATTGAGTCACCACTTCTGAGACTTAGATTCCTGAAAGCACCATTTTGATCTTCGAAATAGCCTGCAGGAGCAGAGTCGATTGAATTCAGGCCATTAATGTCGATGCCAATATGGTTGTCGTTTATGTCGTTAAACTCACGGCTTGTGATGGTGTCGATCTCGATTGCAACTATATGATTTGAACTATTCCCGTTGTTTGTATCATTGAAGAGCCCAAGATATTGGCTGGGAAGGGCTCCTGGAATCTCTTTGTTTGGTGAAATAACGAACGCTAGTCCGTGGCCACTGAGTGTCCGGTACTCGAGGGGTACGATTGCAAAGACGAAAGTAGTAGAAAAGGAAGTGGCACTAGCATTTAAGGAGTTCTTGAATTGGATTGGAAGGTTGTAGAAAACATGGCCGGTTTCTTGTGTTGACGAATTGGTTAGTGTGAACAGGCCATTGGAACTTAGTTCCGCGGTTCCATCCAGTTTCAGTTCCGCGGTTCCATCCCGTTTCAGATAGCCGTCGAAGGTGAAATCGTCTGGAACATTGTTGCTAGAAGTTGCAAATTTCAGAAGAAATAACAGTATGGCGATGCAACGATTCATGGTTTCTTCTTCTTCTTCTTCTCCTTACCAATATTGCACTTATAAGAGAGGAATAAAGGGATTATCTGCGAACTTAACAAAGTCTAGACTATGGGAAGCTCACAACGAACTTACACAGCTGTGCTAGTCAACTAAGCAAAGAAAATTCTTCAAATGCTATACCAGTCAATTTTATGATGGGGGACTTGGAAAATTTCACGCAAGACTTTGAAAAGCGAAAGCGTGTGGGGCTTCTTCGGTTTATGGCGTGACCAAGAGCCCGATTGGCTGGAGATGAGGAAAGGATATGAGTAATACCCTCCCCATTTTTTATTTTCATATATTAGCATGAACCCGTGCACTGCAATTGAAAGTATAAAATGAAACGAAAAATAAATCTAAGAACATTTTTTGCTGACATAATATGTGTGAATCATGATAATAGATTTGATATTTGAAATGCTTACTCCCAAATAAAAGCATTCATAATTGTGGCATTTTCCAATAAGTTGAAAACCATAGACCAGTAGCTGAGTACTACATTATGAATTTCTTTTCATAACCAAAACCAGAAAATTGCAAGCAAATGAACAACACAAAAAGGGATGGATCTTAACTAGGAGTAGCAACTCCGATTTCAGAAGAAAAAAAAATTCTATTGGCATTAGTTAGCTTTGGGTCTTTATTTTTTATTTTTTTAATTGATTCGTCTTGACAAGGTGGATAAAAAAATAAACAAACTCTAATCTATTGGCATTAGTTAACGTATTATATTATCTTTTTGAGACGAATCAATAGTTGACAAAAAAATTAACGCAAAAGTAACAAATGCGAAACAAAATTTAATAAAGGCAAAAAAAAAAAAATCCAGGCCTAAACACCCCGATGGTAAAGATAGAAAAACATGAACAGACATTTGTGAACTTCCATTAAATTATTGCTCAGAACATCGTACCACGAGTGGTGAAGTTTTCCGGTTTTATTTATTTATTTATATAGATGAGGATAATTGTGTGAATAGATATAAAAAGGGAGGGCATAAAAGTCTTTCTATCTTCAATCCCATGGGATAGGATTGGTAATAACACCTCCCCCATGGGTTGGCTAATCCCATCAAATTGGGGGATTGGCAATCCCTTGGGACTAATAATCCACCCAACAAAATTCCAACCAAACATGAATCTTAAAGCTCCCACCTCCTTAGCAATCCTATCCCACCGCCGAAACCCGCTATCAAACACGCCCTTAAGGTTAGTTTTCACTAAGGTATTTTCAGTATTTTTGGCATTCTCCCAAAAGTCTTTCTCTTCACATATATCAACTATTTTGAGTCTTGGCAACTTCTAGTTGAAAAATACCAATAACGTAGTGGAAACTCGCCCTTAACATAAGTTATCTTATTACTTGGACCAATTAGATTTAAAATAATTAAAACATAAATGCACTTAGAAACATAATTAGATAACTCACTTGTCGCAATCAAGAGCTTATCACGAAAGTACCACTGCAAATAATAAATAACCCAATATATCCGGATCCTGCTATGCACGGAAGAAAATAATATAGCATGAATTTGAAACTCTCCGATAACCACTCCATTCAAAACACATACAAATCTCGCCATCCTAAAAACCAAGTACTAAACATTTGGGCAATATCCAACACATGAGAAGCAATTCAAAATTGTGACACTAATTATTATTGGCCCATGATCCTCCCACAAAACACAAATATACAGTTACATCATCAGAACATCAATCAAATCTCACTAATCTAGTTTAACGTCATCACAGACAATATATATCTCGATACCTAAGCATTGTATTGTTAGCATGCTAAAGTTCAATTTTACCTGTAAACAATAAGTAAAATTAAGGGGATGAAAAAGTCATAACCATATAAAGTAGTGTCAAATAATTCAAAATTTCAGTCTATGGAGAAGAAACAAAAAGAGATGCTTTCTTAGCCTGCCACACAAATGTTAATTGTATGTGGTTCTACAACAAAATGAGAAAAACACCAAAAAAATGTTAAATGTATGTGCCCTTTAGGTTGGCCAATTAGATGTGTTGGGTGTCGCCCACTTGTTGTGTCATCCAATTTTTTATTGGAGGCTTGATGTACCCTTATCGAGTTTAATAAAGTTTCTTTTTGCCGATAAAAAATAAATTCAAAGAAAAGATTCGGAAGTGGGTTTTGGGAGTATTTTCTTTTGAGAAAGAACTAAAAACCATTTTCAATTGTGTTATTGTTATCAAAGAACATAACCTAGACAATTTGAAAATACTAATTTTATGCCAGTCAAACTAATTTACCTCTCTAGAACCATGTCATTTTTTTTTTGGTTTATCATCATAAGCAAATACCAACATCACAATAGAGAATTCAATTGTGCATAGTAAAACAAATATTTTTGGAAATGACTAAAACATCTAAGATTTGTTTGGACCACCAAAAGACTCCTATATGGAACATGTAAGATTCTATCTAGTTTTAGAACAATTAAAGCTAAATGATGAGAAAAAATGAATATACTCATATACAAACCCAAAAACTGCATGAGGAAAAAAAGAGTCAGAGAACATCTACCATAGTCATAGTGTCAGACTGCCAGTAGGTTTCTTTCAGTGTAGTTCTACATCACCAACAAAAATATGAAGGAAAACGTAAATTTTTTGGGTTGACACTCGTGGTCATAAAATTTGTCCGGCGATTGCAGAGGGAACATGTTAGGATTCTTTGCTACTGTTTTGGCATTGGATATAGGCATGCATATGTGGCTAGAGGTTTTGAATTTATGAGATAATTTCCTTTCTCGTATAAATCTTTTTTTGATCAACTTCCCACATAAATATTGGTTTACTTTAATTCTGAACATAAATATATCTCAAACCTACTTTATTGTTTGTATGCTTCCTTCTATGTTGGAAATTTCTATAAATTCATCATTAGCAATTTCCTTGATTTAGTATGATTCCAAGTATAAAATAGAGATGATGGTAGATTCGTAGTTTTTTTTTTTTTTGCCTTATATAAAAAAAATTTCTTCTAGTTGTGGAAATATATGAATAGAGGAAAAATGTGGAATTTTTCAATTTTGAATTTTGAAAAAGGATAATTGAATATCTCACATGTGCTGCTTTAAATTTCAATGACAAACAAATTAGTTCTTGCCACTTGTCGCGATAAGAGGCCCTCCTCACAAAAAGTCATTCTGCAATAATATAAAAGATTACTCCCTCCACCTCTTTTTTTATTGTCGACTATTTATTTTGGAATGTCTCTTAATAAATGTGTGTTTTGAAAAGGACGGAGGAAGTATCATTTTATTTAATAAGGGACGGTGGAAATAACATTTTAAGTGGAGCTTGCACCAATTTAGTTGGGACAACATCCTTTTTGTATTGTCATTGCAAAACCATTTCATCCTGAATCTCTCTTGTCCAAGAACACATTAGGATCCTCTCACGTGACAATCTCTCGTGTGATCCCTCATGTGATGCGAAATAGGACCCATCAAGGCCCTACTTGATGACCCAAGTTATTCATTTGGTTAATCTCATTGTGTACACTATCCATGTAAGAAAATTTGCTAATTGCGATACCGGGAAAAATTAGTTCAAATTAGATTTGTTCTCAGCGGAACGGTTCCACCCTATATTTCGCTCATGACATTTAAGATTATTCACACATAGATAACAACAGTGCTGACAAACCTCATTACTTGGTGTTATGCACTATTTCAACCAATAAGAGGGAGGGTAATGATCACCCTCTTTTAAGGAGGGTGAACAAAATTGCACTCTCCAAAATTGCACTCCTCGAACTGTAATACATTAGAAAGAGGAAAACAGTACTACATAGAAATCATATGCAAGTAGTTATTGTTGGAGATTTTCAAAATAATGAATTATTTTGGTTGAGGGATTTTATGAAAAGATGTTGAGAGAGGTTTATGTGAAAGGGTGCAACACCTTTTCACATAAGTTGTGACTTTACTGAATGGTTATCACTCCTATTTAAATTGAGATGTGTTTATTAGAATGGATGTGATTAGGAAGGGATGTGATAAATGGGGTGCCTCCAAGAGGCATGACCCTTCCTAATGAGTGTCTATTGAAAAGACACGATTATTCTAATGGGTGTCTTCTAAAGACATGATCTTTCACAAAGGGGTACCTATAAGTCTATAAATAGACACTTTATAAATCCATTCGAGACACCGAAAAATTCCTTAGCGAATTACTCTCTCTACACACTCTATTCCTAGATTTTTAGGCATAGTGATATTCTGTTATTCTAGAATTAAATATTAGTTCTTGGTTCTCTTATTATTCTATAGTGGCTATTCTGTCTGTCTTCGTTTCTGCAAATGCAGTCAGAAAGAATCTAGAGTTCGGTTTCATTTTATCTTGAAGGCAGATTTGCTGTTAACCCAGTGCACACCAAATTCACTCGAATTGGTGGGGGCAAACACTGTCTTTAGGAAAGCGTTGTTACAACGTGCCCTCGAACGTAATTTAATGTTCCAAATTTTTCTATGGAGACGACGCCATCAACATTTTTTATTTTTTTTTTGTCAATCGATAGAAGAGAGATCAATTACATCACATATGAAGTACAAAGTACCAACCCGGGACACTACATGAATTGTAAGAGTCCACGAGACAACCAAGCCCAACAACTTAATCAATACAAGAAATAAGCCCATTACGGGGTAGAAACAGAGAAAGAAACAAATAAAGGAAAAGCCCCTGCACGCAGGCAGGAAGATTCGAACTCCTGATCTCCTAGTGAGATGCAAGAGCCCTGGCCAACTGAGCTAGCCCCGTTGGTTACGCCATCAACATTCTTGAAGACCGGATTTCCAACAGTTATTAATTAGAAAAGAAGTTTCAATTCTTTTTTTTGGTTGGTCGATCCTGGACTGAGGACTACTGGTACATACAAAGACCATCGTACCCGAAAATGAATTCATGATCTGAAGATCTCTAATCTGCATTTGGCAATGCCTATCCCTATCGCTTTGCAGACTATCCAAGTTGAAAATCTATTGTCAGCTAATGAGCAGATAAATGGGAAGACCATCGTACCCGAAAATGAAAATGTTGGTATAGGATAAACTTACAGTTGGTACGAGCAGTTCCAAGTTGTGGAGCTAGGATTTGGACGCGTTAGATGGAAATCTAAATTTGTTACATTTTGTGTGGAAAAATGTGAAGAAAATTGATGTTAAATCAAAATTAGGCCTTGCCATGTGCTTTATTTTTTGTGAACAAAGAATTAAGGCTCAATGAAAAATTTGGTTTAGGATAAAGAACATATGATGGAAGTCTTTTCACAAACAGCTAACAAGTGCATCAACTATCAAGACTTCAACTGCCTCATCTGATCCTCGTATCTCACATACCGAAAGCACAATTTGTTCCATGCAATGGATGCATATGAGTAGACCCTGGGGAAAAAACCACTTCCTCTGTCTACTATGTAGTTTTAGGACCGTGTAACAAGTTGATCATTGCAGATCTTTCAAGTTATTGGGTTTCCAATTAGTTTCATTTTAATTTTGTAGAATCCGTTTTCTAGATATATTTTCTGAAAACTACATAAAACTTGTTGGCTAGACAATTTTGGAAACAAGTTCTGTGATTTTTTGGGTAAACAATACATTTCAAAGTGTTAGAGCTTGTCCCACATTGGTTAATTAATACCTCTAAAACTAGTATATGAACCTGGGCGGCCTCTCTACTCATTGCCAATTAGTTTTGCGTTGGATGCTTTAACACAAAGAAAATATTTTCATAATCTAGAAAACCATTCAGCTTAAAAATGAAAAAGATTGCAAAATTACAAGTGTTTTTGTTTTGAAAATCAGCTTTCTAAATAGTATTTCAAGAAACAACAAATTTTGAAAGATTGCGAATTTGCAACCAAACAAGGAATCGAAGTTGAGTCTTTGAAAATTTTCATCAGTGCCTATTAAACTCTTTTTACTGTATTTTTTTTGTCATGAGAAATAAAATTACACGACCTTTGTCGGACGGAAGTCCGAAATATTGCACAAAGTTGGCCACACCATGATCTGAGCAATTCACAATTAGACCTGATGCTATGCTTAGGTGTCTCATTTCAACGATAACCATGATCAAAATCAATTTATACCAACACCAAAATCTTGACAGGTGATAAATGGAGTGCCAGTAAGAAGATCTAGTACCAATATCTGAAAAAGCATCAACAAACATCATAGATAAGGTCCGAACATGCTCAGCAATGGGGTTTATTATATTACTTGACGAATCGCTCAATACACTTGATACGTTTTACACATGACTGCAAACATACATTACGATGGCCGATAAGACGTTTTAGAACCCTGTTACGAACACGTAGGATTTGGGTAGAGGCTTAAGATCCTTAAGATTACAAGGTCAAAAACTAGAACATATTTAGAAACTTAAAACAAAGCTACTGTTAAAATCAGTCATAGATGAACAAGTAATTCAACGACCTCCAGAGGTGAATGGCTCTGAAATCGTCAACGAAGTGATTGTAGTTGGTAGCACATCCTCTTCATTTGAGGTTCCTCCAAAATCCTGAGACTTGATAATAAAGACCAAGTTATCAGGTAGTTTAGCTGTACCTTCTAAATACTGTACGACAGTAGTCATGCTCGGCCTAGCTGCTGCTATGGCGTGTGAGCAGAGAAGCAACCCAAGCTTCAACACTAACTCGGCTTCTTCAACCGAGTATTGGTGCCTAGTTGTTTATCAATTGCCTCAAGAATGTTTCCCCTTTCCAAGCACTCGAATACCCAATCTACCAAAATGACTTCCTCTGGAGAGGCTCGTGGCTCGACTGGCCTTCTACCGCAAACCACCTCTAGCATAAATGCCCCAAATGCAAACAAGTCGGTGCTTGTGGTTGCTTTTCCATTGCGTGCCAACTCGGGTGCAATATAACCGAGAGTCCGGATACATGAGAGGTTTGAGGATCGGTTCCGTGATCACATAATCGGGCAAGCCCAAAATCCCCTAATCTTCCATTGAATTCATCGTCTATCAACACATTTGGCTTTGATGTCTCTGTGAATGATAACTTTGTACCCATTGTTGGTGCAAATAGAAGAGGCCTGACGCTACGTCTTTCATGATTTTAAACCTTTGCATCCAATTTAGGGTCCCCTTGGGCCTAGCCATAGAGAAACTGTCGAGACTTCCGTTAGGCATGTAATCATAAACCAAGAGGAGTTCTTGCTTACGCGCAGAGCCAAGAAGGCGTACTAGGTTTGGGTGTCGAGGCGGCCGATGGTTGCGATTTCGCCACAAATTCCCTCAATCCTTGCCTCGAGTCATGAGCAACTCTTTTAATCGCAACCCGTATGTTTGATGTTGGAAGCACACCTCAAGTATACTCTACCAAAACCTCCTCGCCCAAGAAGTTCTGTGTCTTTGAAACCCTTTGTAGCAATGAATAGATCCTTGTATCGAAATCGATAAGGGCCGTCTTGTACCTCCCAATCCTCGAGGACTTCCGTGAATTTCTTCATCCTTCGAGAAAAAGAAAACCAAAGATCAAGACTAGGAGTAGAAGAAATGCTATTAGTGGCAATACAATTGCCAAAATCCTCTTGTGTTGTTTATCATCTCTCCCTTGTTGAATTCGACTGTCTTTGGGGAGCTTCGGGAGGCGAGAGGTGTCGATTTGTTGGGCTTGACCATTCATCTTGAAACTCCAAGCAAGTATGTAATGAGATGAGGTAAGCAAGCCGGTGGAGCATGAATACCCCACGTACGTATGCTCTAGCAAAGGGAATGGTGAAAGGTCCTTTTTCAAGGATAAGAGCGGGAGTTTAGGTTTGGGTATGTTAATAGGTGACAAGGTAACGTTTAGTTGTGTGTTTATCCCATCATATTCCACCCAAACCTGCATTGAGTCGCCACTTTTGAGAGTTAGATTCTGAAAGCACCATTTTGATCTTGAAATAGCGCAGGAGCGATTCGATTGAATTCGAGGCCATTAATGTCGATGCCAATATGGTTGTTGTTTATGTCGTCAAACCGAGAGTCCCGCACGGTGTCGATCTCGACTGCAACTATGTGATTTGAACTATTCCCAGTGTTGTTACTATTAAAGAGCCCAAGATATTGGCTGAAAAGGGCTCCGGGAATCTCTTTGTTTGGTGAAATAACGAACGCTAGTCCATGGCCACCGAGTGTCGGGTACTCGGGTATGATTGCAAAGATGAAAGTAGTAGAAAAGGAATTGGCACTAGCCTTTAAGGAGTTCTTGAATTGTATGGGAAGGTTGTAGAAAACATGGCTGGTTTTTCGTGTTGTGAAATTGGTTAGTGTGAACAGGCCATTGGAACTGAGTTCGGCGGTTCCATCCAGTTTTAGTTCCGCGGTTCCATCCAGTTTCTGATAGCCATTGAAGGTGAAATCGTCTGGAACATTGTTGCTAGAAGTTGCAAATTTCAGAAGAAGTAACAGTATGGCGATGCAACGATTCATGGGTTCTTCTTCTTCTTCTTACCAATATTGCACTTATCTGTGAACTTGACAAAGTCTAGTCTATAGGAAGGTCACAGTGACATTGACCTCCCCTACTTTTGCTGACACTATCAAAATTCCCCCTTGTCGTTACTTCTCCGTTGATGACATTAAGTTTTGCAAAATAAATTACCGAAATACCCTTATAACTAAATAAATAAATTCTACCAACTTAATTTTTCAAAAAAAAAAAACCTCATCTCTTTTAATTTTGTGAATTTTTTTGGTTAAGTGAACTTAACTTTACTAGATCATGGAGGTTAGTAAAAAAACGAATTAGGTTAATTTTTTTTTTGGCCAAATGTATTTTTTGTTTTGGTTTGTCTCAAACAAAATGATCAATGAAATTAAAATAAATAGACTCGTGTCAATAATATTTATATTAAGCCAAAACTATGCAAAAAAAAAAAAAAAAACTCCATTACTTTGTTGGTTGGGGTTTATAACTTTTTGAACGATTATAATAAAAAAATTATTGTTTTTCAATTTTTATTATAATGTTTTTTTTGTTTTTCGGTTTGTTTCAATCAAAATAATCAATGAAATTAAAATAAATAGACTCGTGTCAATAAAATTCATATTAAGTCAAAACTATGAAGAAAAAAAAAACTCCATTACTTGGCTTGTTGGGCTTTATAACTTTTTGAACGATTATAATAAATAAGTTCATTATTTTTCAATTTTGTAATATAATATTTTTTATTTTTCGGTTTGTCTCAACCAAATATATAAGTTGGTTAAAAAAAACTTAAGTAGATAATGAAAGTGTACAAAAAAAAACCGTAGACATTGAAAGGAAAAAAAATTATGTAAAAGAGAGTCTTTTAAACACATGCATACATATTTAATTGTAAGTATATAAGTATATTGTTTATATATGTAGGTATGTAGAGATAAGGAAGTTGGGAGAAAATTATGTAAATGATAGGAGTAAAGACTAAAAATGGAGACAAAAATTTTGGTAAAGATAATACTCCCTCCGTCCCTTTTTAAGTGAGTACTTTGGGAAACGTGTATTTTTGTGGACATTAAAAAATGTACTTTCGTATAATATTTTTAAATTTTTTTTGCACCAAATTGAAGTACTCAATGAGCACTTTAATTTGGTATAAAGAAAATTAAAAAATTATATAGAGAAATATGTTTTTTAGGGGTTTGAAATTGCACGTATTCCCAAGGTACGCACTTAAAAAGGGACGGAGAGTTTAGTAGTGGGGTATTAAATGAGAGAAATTTTGACTTTAAATTCCCCTTTTAGGTGACATCATCGATTTCCATTAGTGCTTTAACGGAATGCTAACGGAAAAAAGGTCTAAAGGGGAATCTTGATATAGTCAGCAAAAGCAGGGGAGGTCAGTGTCATTTCAGAAACCTCAGGGGAGGTATGTGTCTGTGTCAAAAACCTAAAGGGAGGTTACTGATAATTACCCGTCAATTTATGATAGGAGACTTCGAAAATTTCACTCAAAACTTTGAAAAGCGAAAGTGGGTACAAAATAAATGAGGGAGGGGCTTCGGTTTGTGCCAGTAGACCTCGTAAGGTGCCAGGAGCAATTGGTACAAGCAGCCGTGGATACACTTCTTGATAATGGAATCCGCGGACAACCAATCAGGGATGGTCATAATAAAGTTTACAAGTCGTTTTCAGATTTCATTCAAGGCAAAGAGGGAAGATTTCGTGAGACTCTGCTTGGCAAACGGGTCGATTATTCGGGGCGTTCCGTCATTGTCGTGGGTCCTTCGCTTTCATTACATCGATGTGGATTGCCCCGCGAAATAGCACTAGAGCTTTTCCAGACATTTGTAATGCGTGCTCTAATTATACAACACCTTGCTTTGACCAATCAATTTATGATGGAAAAGACTTGGAAAATTTCACTCAAGACTTTGAAAATCTCTCTCTCTCTCTCTCTAGAAACTATCAAAATGAAACAAGCGCGAGCGCGTATTGGAAGTAATAATTCAAGTGGTAAGGTCCCCGAGGAGGACGGATCACTGGTTCAACTATCACCAAAAGCAAAAATCTTTTTGTATGAAATAATTGAGGAAGAGGGCTTCAATTTATTTTTTTTGCACGGCAAAAAGAAATTTTATTGCTCCATATAGAAATAGATACAATAAAAGGGGCATAGAAGGTTGGCAAGAAATCAACCAACCACACCCAAACACTCCTCAAAAAATCATACAAACCTCAGCAAATACACTGAACAAAATGGATGATGATCAGAAAAAATGCTAGAGAACCAGCCCCCAAAAAAAAAGATAACCCACTCACAAACACTCCAAAACACAACCCATAAGGCACCCCAAAAGAACGACTCACTCACTACTTGACCCTAGGCCCCCACTCCGCAAAGAATTCCTCACAGCACTTCCAATGAACCTCTGAAAAGATCTATGATTAATGTTGACAATCAGACCATGTTTAATGTTGACAATCAGACCATGTTTAATGTTGACAATCAAACCAGTAGGTGGAAGGTACCTCATCTTAACTTTTCTCAGTAAGGAAGACAGAGACATAACCATTAAGGAGGAGTGGCTTCTTAGTTGGTTTCAGGAGTTAAAACAGTGGAATGGCGAATCTGCTAGTGATGAAAGGTTTGTTTGGTTATCATGTTATGGTATGCCGTTAAACGCATGGTCAGTCCAAACATTCAAATTAATAGGTGAGTCTTGGGGTCAATTTATTCAAGTTGATGATAATACGTTTACGGAGACATCTTTCGAGATAGGTAGAGTTCTTATTGTTACCAAAGAAGCAAAGGCTATTGAAGGAGAAATTGAATTGATGGTAGGAGAAGCAAAGTACTTGATAAGAGTGGTTGAGGAAAGCTCATTTAGAATTGTAGAACCGAAGGAACAGAGCACCAAACATTCAGCTTGGTTTGATTCAAAAATGGATGAACAAGATGATGAGGTGGATAAGGGAGGTAATGACATGGAAGCAAACAAGACAAATGGAAGCTGTGATATGGATGACATGGTAGTTCCGAACTCGACAGAGGCTGTCAAAGATCCTAGCAAGGAGCATGGTTCGTGTCCCAAGGTAATTCTCCTTGATTACACAGTTGAGCATGCTGGGGAAGGTAAACAAGTAATTATGGGGGATACAATTAATTATCCAGCTGTATCAAGGACGGCTGAACCTAACGACCTAGAAAATTCAAATATATCACATGGGCTAGTGTCTTTAGTGGAAGATTCTGGTGGATTATTAATGGCTGAAGCCATGGATTCAATGCAAAGTAATGAAGAAACCCAAAATGATGAAGCCCAAGAATTAATGGACACGAGTTTGGAGGGACTTCAAAAAGAGGTTGAAGTTAATCATGCCCCTATCCAAGCTGCAATTAAAGGAGTAAAAGGGAAAAGCAAGAGGAAAAGCATCAATGATATTCTCGGATATTCAAAAGTAGAAAAAGGAGGCAACATCAAAGGGAGAAGGAATAAAAACAAATGTGTTGTGCTGAGATCTGCAGTAGCCTCTGCTGCATTGTCTGCCTCTTTATCCTCGGAAGGTATTAATAATAGAAATAGAATTTTGCTAGATGAAGCAAAAGCAATTTGGGAAGTCGACAAGCTTTTTGGTATACGCTATGATGGTGATGAAGAGGAGGTTGTAAACAAGATAGAGGGCTTCAATTTATGGCATGACCATGAAACTGCAAGGTTAAAAACTTACAATTGGTACGATCAATTCAAAGTTGCGGAGCTAGGATTTGGACACGGGAGTGGCACTGTTAGATGGAAATCTACTGATCTTGTAACATGTGTGGAAAAATTTGAAGAAAATTGATTTTTATATGAAAATTAGGCTTTGCCAGTGTGCTTTTTTTTTGGTGAACAAAGAATAAAGGGTCTGATTGTGGTACTCAAATGAAAGTCAGTATTGTATCTTTTTTCTCCGAACCGATCATTTTCTGAAATGCTATTTTTACAAAACATTAAGTCCTTTGCATACCGATGAATACCTAATCAAACCGGTTCCGGTTTAAAACAAAAAACAAAAATGCAAAAGAAATTAATATTCACCCTGCAATGAAAGTGCCTAAATCCCCAAACCTAATGAAAGTGCCTAAATCCCCAAACCTAATGAAAGTGCCTAAACATAAACTCTATGGTACCCTATGAAAGTGCCTAAAACTCTAGGTACCCTAAGAAAGTGTCTAAACCACTAAAACTCTATAATTGGAAAGTACACCCTAAACCTAAACTCTAGGGTACCCTATGAAAGTGCCTAAAATACTAGGGTACCCTACGAAAGTGTCTAAACAACTAAAACCCTATAATTGGAAGTGCACCCTAAGTGCCTAAATCCTAGGGTACCCTATGAAAGTACCTAAAACCTTAGGGTACCCAATGAAAGTGTCTAAACAACTAAAACCCTATAATTAGAAAGTGCACCCTAAGTGCCTAAACCCGCTATACCCTACCCCAAAGAGCCTAAACCCCCTAAAATTGAACCTCAAAATTAAAGGGACAATAATTTTGTCCTACCCACTCAGACTCATGCATTCGCATGAGAGAGAGGCAGGGCATGAACAGTGACCGCACGTCGCTTTCAAGGGTAGCACCTGTTGCTTTCAATTTTGTCTCATGAGAGAGAGAGGCAACTGAGGCATTACCCGTCGCTTTCAAGGGATAGTACCTATCGCTTTCAACTTTTTCTTTTGTCCGCTGGACATTCCTCCGTAAAGTGAGCGTGAGTAGTGTAGTTCATTAAAGGTATTTTTGTCTAATGTTGTCCTTGAGTCATCAAAAATTTCACATCAATGTATTGGAAGCATTAAAATAAGTTAGGTTGGACTAAACGCTATTTAAAGCCCCAAACTTAGCCTTTAGACCAATTTTCTGTTGTTTTTATCACGAGGGAATGGGAGGTTTTATCATTATTATTTATGTTTGGATCAAGATTTGGCCAAGACGGGGGCACATTCGAACATAAAAATTTTTGCTCTCTGAGGATATGCTCGTTACAAGGAAAAAGATTTTATATTAATAATCAGTCTATACACCATTGAAAGTTCTCTCAATATTTTTTGCGGGTCCACCATTTTTTCTATTGTCTAAGTACGAATTAGGATCCTCTCATGTGACAATCTCTCGTAAGATCCCTCCTGTGATGTGAAACTTACTCACCAAGGTCCTACCTGATGACCCAAGTTATTCATTTGGTTATTCTCATTGTGTACACTATCCACTGTAAAAACAATTATTAATCGCGATACCGGGAAGAATCAGTTCAAATTAGATTTGTTCTTAGAGAACCAAAAGAACATAGAAATTAGAAATCATGTGCAAATAGTTATCAATTCGAAAAGCAGTTTCAGTTCTTTTTGTTTTTGTTGGCCGATCCTGGACTGCGAGAATTATTTGTTCAGTTTGTTTCGGTTGTTGGCCGATCCTGGACTGCGAGAATTATTTGTTCAGTTTGTTTCGGTCTGCAGACCAAAAAAAAAAAAAGAGGAGGGTAGTAAAGCCGCCAAGGGTTGAGTGCGTGCACTTTCATTCATAGGGAAAAAATTTCAAAAGCTATTTATATTCACCCATTGCCTTCTCTACGGCGCAGCCGATAGACATGCATTGAAAGTACAGAGGTGTTCTTATTCGCATACAAAAACTCAAAAGCTATTTATATTCACCCGTCGCCTTCTCTACACTCACTCAAAGCCGGCCCTAGGGTAAGCCCAACAAGACCCCGGGCTTGGGCAACCCACCCTCCGTGGGGCAATCAAAAAAAAAAAATGCCTAAGTATGTAACAAATATTTAAGTTTGCCGAAGAGAACATTGAGGAAAAGTGGTCCTACCGCCATTTTGGCGCAAGTTCGAGTCGCGGGAGCTCCTTCGGGTTTGTAGGAGTACTTTTCTTTTACTCCTTTAAACCGAAAGGTGATGAGCTGGGCTAGCTGCCCATGAACGATATTCCATTCCTGGTTCAATTTCAGCTGTTTTCGGATGGGCTATGTATAAAGCTGAACTCATGTATTTTCAATTCTCCATTTTGCTTCGTGTACACATAGAGTTTTTTTGGTATATGGTGCGCTTATTGCTTGGCTAATTCGTTATGTATTTTTATGATAGCAATTAAGCATTTTTTTTTTTTTTGTTCAAGCTACAAATAGGGGTGTACGGCTATAACCTATATCCCAAAATAGTTATGCATGTTTTTAACAATTTTTTTTTTTCTGTTTGAGTTACGGTTTTTTCTCATGTTTTCATCCTATGTTTTTGCAAATCTCAAATTAATTAAAATTTGGTGCATCCCTATTAAGTACTCTCTTGATTAGATTATTCATTAGACCAAAATTCCTATCCAATTTTAGGGGCTCCGATTAATGACTAAAATTCCTATCCAATTTCAAAAGGAGAAGTAACACAATGGTGATGCAACAATTCATGGCTACTTCTTCTTGTTCTTCTTCTAACCAGTATTGCACTTTTAACAGAGGAGTTTATGGATTTTCTGTGAACTTACCGAAGTCTAGTCTATAGGAAGCTCACGACGAACTTGCATAGCTATACTAGTCAATCAACTATGTAAAGCAAATTCTTCAAATGGTGGGAGAGCAGCCGCCAATCAATTTATGATGGAAAAGACTTGGAAAATTTCACTCAAGACTTTGAAAATCTCTCTCTCTCTCTCTCTCTCTCTCTCTCTCTCTCACACACACACACACACACACGTATTGGACATAGTCCTTGCGTCTAGGGCAATAATTCAAGTGGTAAGGTCCCTGAGGAGGACGGAACTCAGTGTTACTGGTTCAACTATCACCAAAACCAAAAATTGACGAAGGATTCAATATATGGCGTGACCACGCGACACAAGATTACAAATTCACAGTTGGTACGATCAGTTCCGAGTTGCGGAGCTAGGATTTGGACGCGGGAACATGTGCGGAAAATGGGAAATTTTTTGAATGTTAAATCAAAATTAGGCCTTGCGCCCTTGCCGTGTGCTTTATATTTTGTGAACACAGAATAAAGGCTTGGGTCTAATTGTGGTACTCAAATGAAAGTCCTTAATTTTTTTTTCCTCCGAACCAATCTTTTTCTGAAATGCTATTTTTACATTATTTGTGCAAAATATTACTCCCAAGTTGTTTACACCGATTTAGTTGGGATAACATCATTTCTATATTGTCGTCCCAAAATCATTTCATCCTGAATCTATCTTGTCCAAGTACGAATTAGGATCCTCTCATGTGACAATCTCTCGTGTGATCTCTTATGTGATATGAAACAGGACCCACCAAGATCACTTGATGACCCAAGTTTTTTTGATAATCGGATGTCGAGACCAGCTTGCGCGCATCTCGACTAATTTCGGGGCCCTAAAGAAAACCATTTCATACTGAATCTAACTTCTCCAAGTATGAATCAAGATCCTCTTGTGACAATCTCTTGTGTGATCCCTCATGTGATGCGAAATAAGACCCACCAAGGTCCTACTTGATGATCCAAGTTTTTTCCGATAACCGGATCTTAAGCGTACCTCGACTAATTCTGGGACTCTGAATGTAACGACCCGGCAATAACCCTAGTGCCCCAAGATTCAAGTTATTTATTTGATTAATCTCATATTGTACACTATCCACGTAAAAAAAATAAAATGTTAATCGCGATACCGGGAAGAATTAGCTCAAATTAGATTTGTTCTTAGAGGAACGGATAGTCAGTGTTCCACCCTCTATTTCGCTCATGACACTTACGATTCATTCACACAGATAACAAGAGATGTCATGAGAAGATCTTGTCTCAAACAGTAATACTTTAGAAAGAGGAAAACAATACTACAAAGAAACAAAAGAACATAGAAATCATATGCAAGTTGTTAAATTAGAAAAGCAGTTTCAGTACTTTTTACTTTCATTGATAGACATGCATTGAAAGTACAGAAGTTACAAAATCTCAAAAGCTATTTCTATTCATCCACCGCCTTCTCTACACTCCCTAATCCATAAAAACGATAAGTCTTCACCGATAATTCGACTCTGAAAATACAATGCAACCATGCTCGTAAGGTCAAGCTAGAATTACTGGTACATACAAAGACCATTGTACCCGAAAATGAATTCCTGATTTGAAGATCTCTAATCTGCATTTGGCAATGCCTAGCCTGATCGCTTTGCAGACTATCAAAGTTGAAAATCTACTGTGGGCTAATGAGCAGATAAATGAGAAGGACAAAATATTTTATCGAGGAAATTTTGAGCTTACCAGCATTTCATGGTCTCCCATAATCTCCTCGATCAACTCTTGTAGCGGTTTGTCAGCACTGTTGGGAACAAGAGCTGCAAATACAGCGGGTTCTAATCCTGCATAACACCAAGTAATGAAGTCAAACCGTATAAAGAATATTGAAGGCGAAAACCAGAAGTTATTTCAATGAAAACCAGAAGTTATTTCATTGCATCAACTATGAAGACTTGAACTGCCTCAAGTGATGCTCGTATCTCACTTACCGGAAACACAATTCATTCCATGCAAAATTTGGATGCGTATAACTGTATAAGTAGAATCTGGGTAAAAAAGCACTTCCTCTATCTATGATGTAGCCGTTAGACTGTGTATAACAAGTTTATCGTCGCAGATCTATAAAGTTAAATTGGGTTTCCAATTAGTTTCATTTTAATTTTGCGGAATCTGTTTTCAAGATTTATTTGGCGAAATTACAATTGTTTTTGTTTTGAAAATCATCTTTCTAAATAGTATTTCAAGTTCTGAGCAAGTCACAATTAAACCTAATCTTGACTGGTGATAAATTGAATGCCAATATCTGGAAAAGCATCAACAAACATCATCATTTCCTCCCAGGCATAGTCCCCTGGATCAACTTTTGTCTTCAGTCTTTCCAAATACTGTCCCATCAAATGGGAACCCTCATTCAGATAATGCAACCCAATTTTGCATGAATTAACTTAATCTTCAGTATGCATGGATCAACCTTAATTTTCAATATTTCAAATCAATCGTTATAGAGCACCCACTGTTGCCAGAATCAGTCGTTATCTTCAACAAAAACATAGTTAAAGAGCACAACCTTATAAAGCACCAAAACTCAAAAAAGGAAACTAATTCGCTTCGTGTTTGTCAAATAACAACAATAGGTCCGTATTTATTTTCCTTAAACTTTGAAGTCCTTCATGCTCCCGAAAACCACGAGGTCCACAAGTACAAGCTCTTGAACAATTTCTCAAAGCTTGGGTTGTGCTGCTGTGTGGGAAGGTAGGGAGTAATATCAAGAATTGAAGCTGGCTTTTAATCGAATTAGTGTCTGAATTGATTTGGAACAAGTACAAGGAGTTACATTTATTGGGTTACCCATGTATATCAATGTCCGAAAAAATAGTTTGGGATCAGACTGACGTGCAAATACAGATAAGAAACATATTCGTGGCACTGATTTTGCAATCTGCAAAGCTTAAAACACTGATTATTTTCCTTAATAACACTACACGTTTTGATAAGAGAGAAAGCAAATTCGACTGAATGATTTTGCAAGCTGCAAACAGACATGCTTTTGCTTGCACTACATGAACAAGAATAACATCCTTTGTATACATCCTCATAATTACCAGATGCAATGGCATGTTATTGTGCAAATTAGGTTCGAAAGAAACCCACAAATGCATTAGATCGTATAGTGCATATTGTTTTGGAGAAACCATCTCAGCGATACGTTGATACAGAGCTCCGAGGTGCTTCAGAGAGCAAATGTACAGCAGACCTTACCATTGGATCTGAGCCCCCAATCTAATCTGAATATTGTGATTAAGGATGAGCAGTCTTTGATGACGGATGATGACTTCCACTCAGCACTTGGCGGTTCAAAACTCTGTCAGCAGAAAAATTAGAACATAATCCTGCTCCTTGTCCTGCCACCCTCCACCAAGGGAAGTTCGGCTGTATCAACTTTATCTTTTTTCTTTTTTGCTAAAAACCAACTGAAATTTTCAATAAATGCGAGATTGCACGAAACATGTAGGTGTTAATATAGAGATTGAAAACCAGTACAGAACTTCAAATTGCATTAAACATGCTTAGCAATGGGGTTTATTACACTTATTAGTACTGAAACAGATTCCAGGTCGCGACCCCCAATCACTTGAGGCATTGCTCAATACACTTGATACGTTTTACACATGACTGCAAACATACATTACGCTGGCCCATAAAGCGTTTTAGAACCCTTTTACGGACGGCCACGTAGGATTTGAGGAGAGGCTTAAGATCATTCAGATTACAAGGCCAAAAACTAGAAGATATTTAGAAACTTAAAACAAATCTTCTGTTAAAACAACGCATAGATGAACAAGTAATTCAACGACCTCCAGAGGTGAATGGCTCTGAGATCGTCAATGAAGTAATTGTAGTTGGTAGCACATCCTCTTCATTTGAGGCTCCTCCAAAATCCCGAGACTTGATAATTTCGACCAAGTTCTCAGGTAGTTGAGCTCTGCCTTCTAAATACTCAACGACAGTCGTCATGCTCGGCCTTGCTGCAGCTATGGTGTGTGAGCAGAGCAACCCAAGCTTCAACACTAACTCAGCTTCTTCACCCGAGTATTCAGTGTCTAGTTGTCTATCAATTGCCACAAGAATGTTTCCCCTTTCCAAGCACTCGAATACCCAATCTACCAAAATTACTTCATCGGGAGAGGCTTGTGGTCAACTGGCCTTCTACCACAAACCACCTCTAGCATAAATGCCCCAAATGCAAACAAGTCAGTGCTTGTGGTTGCTTTTCCGCTGCGTGCCAACTCAGGTGCAATATAACCGAGAGTTCCGGCTACATGAGAGGTTTAAGGATCCGCTCCGTGATCACATAACTTGGCAAGCCCAAAATCCCCTAATCTTCCATTGAATTCGTTGTCTATCAACACATTGCTGGCTTTGATGTCTCTGTGAATGATAACCTGTACCCATTGTTGGTGCAAATAGAAGAGGCCTGACGCTACGTCTTTGATGATCTTAAACCTTTGCATCCAATTTAGGGTCCCGTTGGGCTGACCATAAAGAAACCTGTCAAGACTTCCGTTAGGCATGTAATCATAAACCAAGAGGAGTTCTTGCTTATGCCGGCAGTATCCAAGAAGGCGTACTAGGTTTGGGTGTCGTAGGCGGCCGATGGTTGCGATTTCTGCTACAAATTCCCTCAATCCTTGACTGGAGTCATGAGCAACTCTTTTAACTGTAACCTGTATGTTTGATGTTTGAAGCACACCTCAGTATACTCTACCAAAACCTCCTCGCCCAAGAAGTTCTGCGTCTTTGAAACCCTTTGTAGCAATGTATAGATCCTTGTATCCAAATCGATGAGGGCCGTACTGTACCTCCCAATCCTCGACGACTTCCGTGAATTTCTTCATCCTTCTGAAGAAAAGAAAACCAAAGATCAAGACTAGGAGTAGAAGAAATGCTATTAGTGGTAATACAATTGCAATTGCCAAAATCCTCTTGAGTTGTTTATCTTTTTCTTGGGACAAACTCTTGAGTTGTTCATCTCTCTCTTGTCGACTTTGAGGGAGCGTCGGAAGGCGAGAGATGTCGATTTGTTGGGCTTGACCATTCGTCTTGAAACTCCAACCTAGTATGTAATGGCTGGCGGTAACTGAGCCCGTGGAGGATGAAAACCCGACATACATATGCTCTAGCAGGATTGGTGAAATGTCCTTTTTCAAGGATAAGAGTGGGAGTTCAGGTTTGGGTATGTTAATAGGTGACATGGTAATGTTTAGTTGTGTGTTTATCCCATCATATTCCACCCAAACCTGCATTGGTTTACCACTTACGAGACTTAGATTTCTGAAAGCACCATTTTGATCTTCGAAATAGCCTGCTGGAGTAGATCGGATTGAATTCAGGCCATCAATGTCGATGCCAATATGGTTGTCGTTTATGTCGTTAAACTCAGCGTTCATGATGGTGTCGATCTCGACTGCAACTATATGATTTGTACTATTCCCGTCGTTTGTCCACTTGAAGAGCCCAAGATAATGGCCGGGAAGGGCTCCGGGAATCTCTTTGTTTGGTGAAATAACGAACGCTAGTCCGTCACCACTGACTGTCGGGTACTCAGGTATGATTGCAAAGATGAAAGTAGTAGAAAAGGAAGTGGCACTAGCATTTAAGGAGTTCTTGAATTGTATTGGAAGGTTGTAGAAAACATGGCCGGTTTCTTGTTTTGAGAAATTGGTTAGTGTGAACAGGCCATTGGAACTGAGTTCGGCAGTTCCATCCAGTTTCAGTTCTACGGTTCCATCCTGTTTCAGATAGCCATTGAAGGTGAAATCGTCTATTGAAGGTGAAATCGTCTGGAACATTGTTGCTACAAGTTGCAAATATCAAAAGAAGTAACAGTATGGCAATGCAACAATTCATGGTTTCTTCTTCTTCTTCCCAATATTGCTTATAACAGGAATTTAGGGATTATCTGTGAACTTTTTTTTTATTAGCAAAATATTTATTAATCTTTGAAAACAAATTACAAAGATTAAACGAATCCAAAACTAAGAACGCCAGGGACCCAGAGGGGAAAAATAACAAGACCCTAAATGGATGGTAAGACACCAGCCAACCAAAAAACTCCAGACAACCAAAAAAACCTGATCCAGATCCCCAACAGGGACGACTACAAAGTCTAGTCTATAAGAAGCTCACAACGAACTTGCACATCCATACTAGTCAACAAAGCAAAGCAAATTCTTCAAATGGTGGGAGAACAGTCGCCGAGGAATGCTATACCAGCCAATTGTTGGGAGTGAAGAGTAACCAAGCGGTAGCGCTACCAAGGTTTTGGGGTAGCGCTACCGAGGACCTATTTTGTGGACAGTGAGTTCTGGAGCGCTACAGGTGTTTCCCTGTAGCGCTACCGCGAGCCTTAAAATGCTTTTTAGGGTTCGGCCGACCTGCGTGTTGGTGAGATCGCGTATCAGATTTTCTGAGCGTGAAAATTAGAGAGAGGCGAGAGAAAACCAATCTCAGAGAGATTGTGAGAAGACTTGTACTCCTTGATTCGATTTCATAGTGGACTGGTGTGGCTCCCGTGGTTTTTCCTCACGTTGAGGTTTTCCACGTATATCTTGTGTCTTGCTTTCTTTCCGGTTTTTCATTACGCACGTATTTGTTTGTTTTTTTCGTGATTCATTGTTCCAAGATCCGTAGGGGCGTTTTCGTTGTAGGATTGAGCAGTGTTCGCGATAAAATCCATAACAAGCGGTATCGAGCGCGGTTGCGGTAGTTTTGTTCGACAGGTTAGGGTTTAACCTCGTTCGGGCAGGCTAGGGTTTCAGTGGGAGCTATGGGTTCAGAAGAAGGGAAATCGAAACTCGATAAGTTTGATGGGTCAGACTTCGCGTTTTGGAAAACGCAGATAGAGGACTATCTGTATCAGAAGGATCTTTTGGACAGCTGGGAGGTAAAGTAAAGGGAAGAAAGCTACTGAGAGCAACGAGGATTGGGACGTTACGACGGGGAAGGCGTTAGGGGTTATTCGCCTGTCCCTTTCAAAGTCGTCACACACAACATATTGAAGGAGAAAACGACGGAAGAGCTTATGGAAGCAGCTTGAAGAAGATGTACGAGCAACCGTCTGCTGCGAATAAGGTACATCTTATGAAAAAACTTTTCAATCTGTCTATGGTGAAGGAGTTTCCTTTATGTCACATCTCGGTGAGTTCAATACGATAGTTGATCAACTTACGTCTGTCGCTATTGAGTTTGATGATGAGGTTCAAGCCTTGTTAATGTCTCAATTGCCGAGAGGAGCAGGTACGATTCTTTGCGGATCGATGGGCAGGAAAGAAAAGTCAAACCGAGTGAGGTTGTCGGTTTGATTTTACCGAGGAGGTCGGAAGGGGTTCGATCGATAGTTCGGGTAGTTCGGGTTCAGCTCTAAGTTTTGAGCAGAGGGCGAAGCCGAGGCCGGGGTGGTCGAATCAACAGAACAGTCGAAATCCAAGGGTAAAGGAAATAAGGCCAAATCTCGAGTTCGGCCTATTAAAGGTGAATGTTGGAATTGTGGTCGAGACGGGCCATATGTCACAAACTCCGCAAAGCACCGAAGAAGAATAACTTGAGTGGGCAAGAGGCTCATGTTGTGCACGATGCACTTATTCTTGCCATGAACAAATGACGCCGAATCGTGGGTGATTGATTCGGGTGCCTCATTCCACGCCACTTTGCTAACGGGGAGGTTCGCGAGAACTATGTAGCGAGGGGACTTTGGGAAAGTATACTTGGGGGACAGCGAGCCTTGCAAAGTATAGTGGGTAGAGGGGATGTTGATTGCGGCAGGGTACAGATGGTGTCGAAGGATGTCGGACACGCCCGAAGTTGAAGAGGAGTCTTGTTTTGGTTGGACGGCTTGCGGCGGCGAGGTTATACTTCGACATTCACGGGGGACACGTGGAAAGTCTCCAACGGTACCATGGTGGCGGCTAAAGGCAAGAAAGTTGGTACACTTTACTTGACTTCACATGGTAGCGATACACTTGTTTGTTGTAGGAGAGTAAGGAGAGTTCAAATACGTGGCACGTAAGACCTGGGGCATATGAGTGAGAAGGGAATGAAGGTTTTGCGGTCGAATGGGAAGCTACCGGGTTTAGAGTCGGTGGATATTGACATGTGTGAGGATTGCATCTTCGGGAAACAGAAGCGAGTTAGCTTTGAAAGGCGGCGAGGCCTCCCGGGGCTCGAAGCTAGAGCTTGTCCATACGAGATGTGTGGGGTCCGGCTACTGGTGTCTTCTCTTGGCGGTTCTTATTACTATGTTACCTTTGTCGCGATCACTCGAGGAAGGTATGGGTATACTTCATGAAGCACAAGTCAGAGGTCTTTGAAGTCTTCAAGAAGTGGAAGGCCATGGTTGAGAATGAAACAGATTTGAAGGTGAAAAGGTTGAGGTCCGACAATGGCGGAGAGTATGAGTTGGGGGAGTTCAAGAAAGCCTGCGCTCTATTCGGGATTCGTTTAGAGAACACCTCCGGGGACTCATGACATAATGGCATTGCGAGAGAGGATGAATAGGACTTTGACGGAGCGTGCTAGGAGCATGCGGATACACGCAGGTTTGCCCAAGATGTTTTGGGCAGATGCAGTCAGCACAGCAGCATATTTGATCAATCTTGGGCCATCAGTTCCGTTGAATTTTGGCATACCAGAGGAGGTTTGGAGTGGTAAGGAGGTAAATCTCTCACACTTACGTGTTTTTGGTTGTGTTTCCTATGTGCATATTAGCGACAAGAACAGGGATAAACTTGATGCTAAGTCACAGAAGTGCACCTTTATTGGGTACGGCGGAGATGAGTTTGGTTATCGTTTTTGGGATGACAAGAACCGGAAGATAATCGAAGCGAGAGGCGTTGTGTTTGATGAAAAGGTGATGTACAAAGACAGGGGACAAAGAAAGAGCGGTGGGAGTACCACCCGGATGAAGATACGTCCAGTACTTTGAGTTGGAGGATCTTCCCGGATGACGGTGGGGTTGGTTGAGAGGTGCAGTAAGGCGGAGGAGAGAGCTTTAGATGAGACGGTTTCGAGAGGAGACAGGTTTCGGATGAGGTAGCTCCGAGAGACAGGGGACTAGTCGGCGGTCGAGAGAGTTGAGGAGGACGGCCAGTACACAAGCCGAATCCAAAATATATTTCTTCGCTTGATTACTTGCTTTTGACGGACGGTGGAGAACCAGAGTGCTATGATGAGGCTATGCGGGTTAAAAGTCGGCTAAGTGGAAGATGCGATGCAGGAAGAGATGGATTCTCTTCATTCCAACGATACTTGGCGATTAGCTCGGCTTCCCGCAGAAAGAAAGCTTTGCGAGAACAAATGGGTTTTTCGACTTAGCTCGGGAGAGTGATGGCAAGAAAAGGTACAAGGCAAGATTGGTTGTAAAAGGCTTCCAACAGAAGGAGGGGATCGATTATACAGAGATATTTTCGCCCGTTGTGAAGATGGCCACTATCAGAGTGGTGTTGAGTTTGGTTGCTGCTGAAAATCTCTACCTTGAGCAGTTAGATGTTAAAACTGCTTTTCTTCACGGGGACTTGGATGAAGAAATCTACATGAAGCAGCCTGTTGGCTTCATTGTGAAAGACAAGGAAGAGATGGTGTGCAGACTCAAGAAGAGTCTGTACGGTTTGAAACAGAGCTCCCGGTGGTACGAGAAAGTTTGATGGTTTCATGCGGTAGGTGGCTACACAAGGTGCAATGGAGATCACTGTTGTTACTTCAAGAGGTTTGAGTCTAGCTACATCATATTATTGCTCTACGTAGATGATATGCTTGTAGCAGGTTCCTGTGTTAGGGAGATCAACAGGTTGAAGCAACAGTTGGCAACGGAGTTTGCTATGAAAGATCTGGGTGCAGCTAAGCAGATACTTGGGATGAGGATCAGCAGAGATAAGGCTCAGGGAACCTTGCGGTTGAGTCAGGCTGAGTATATTGAACGTGTTCTGGAGAGGTTCAATATGCGAGTGCTAAAGCGGTTGGCACGCCCTTGGGAAGTCATTTCAAACTTTCTCGGGGCAATCACCCAAGGCAGATGCAGAGAGAGAGTACATGGCCAAGGTTCCATATACCTCGGCCGTGGGTAGCCTGATGTATGCGATGGTGAACACGAGACCAGACATTGCCCATGCAGTGGGAGTTGTGAGCAGGTTTGCTAGCAATCCAGGGAAACAGCATTGGGAAGCAGTAAAGTGGATCATGCGATATTTGAGAGGTACCACTGATTTGCCACTTTGTTTTGGGAAAGGGAAATTGACAGTGCAGGGATATGTGGATGCAGATTTTGCCGGTGATCAGGATACGCGGCGAAGCACCACAGGTTATATCTATACTATGGGTTCAACAGCGGTGAGCTGGGTCTCACGTCTGCAGAAGTTAGTGACACTATCCACGACAGAAGCTGAGTATGTGGCCGTGACTGAGGCTGCAAAGGAGATGATTTGGTTGAAGGGCTTCTTGGAGGAGTTGGGTTTGAAGCAAGAGAACTGCGTTCTTTTCAGTGACAGCCAGAGTGCTATACACCTTGCCAAAAATCCAGTGTTCCATGCCAGGACGAAGCATATTGATTTGAGGTACCATTTCATTCGTTCGCTTTTGGAGGATGGGGATTTGTTGCTAGAGAAGATTTTGGGGAACGAAATCCGGCAGATATGTTGACCAAGTCTGTTACTGTTCAGAAACTGAAGTTGTGCTCAACTTCAGTTGGCCTTCATGCTTGAAGAGATGATGGGCCTGGAGTCACACCAAGAGGGGTCAGATGACTACGTCCACGGGTTGATTGAGATCATTTGGGTCTGCGGTTGGTTATTTGCGGATGCTTCAGGTTATCTTCAAGTGGGAGATTGTTGGGAGTGAAGAGTAGCCAAGCGGTAGCGCTACCAAGGTTTTGGGGTAGCGCTACCGAGGACCTATTTTGTGGACAGTGAGTTCTGGAGCGCTACAGGTGTTTCCCTGTAGCGCTACCGCGAGCCTTAAAATGCTTTTTAGGGTTCGGCCGACCTGCGTGTTGGTGAGATCGCGTATCAGATTTTCTGAGCGTGAAAATTAGAGAGAGGCGAGAGAAAACCAATCTCAGAGAGATTGTGAGAAGACTTGTACTCCTTGATTCGATTTCATAGTGGACTGGTGTGGCTCCCGTGGTTTTTCCTCACGTTGAGGTTTTCCACGTATATCTTGTGTCTTGCTTTCTTTCCGGTTTTTCATTACGCACGTATTTGTTTGTTTTTTTTCTGTGATTCATTGTTCCAAGATCCGTAGGGGCGTTTTCGTTGTAGGATTGAACAGGTGTTCGCGATAAAATCCATAACACCAATTTATGATGGGAGACTTCGAATATTAAAATCCAGTCCATTTGTGCCAGTAGACCTCGTAAGGTGCCAGGAGCAATTGGTACAAGCAGCCGTGGATACACTTCTTGATAATGGAATCCGCGGACAACCAATCAGGGATGGTCATAATAAAGTTTACAAGTCGTTTTCAGATTTCATTCAAGGCAAAGAGGGAAGATTTCGTGAGACTCTGCTTGGCAAACGGGTCGATTATTCGGGGCGTTCCGTCATTGTCGTGGGTCCTTCGCTTTCATTACATCGATGTGGATTGCCCCGCGAAATAGCACTAGAGCTTTTCCAGACATTTGTAATGCGTGCTCTAATTATACAACACCTTGCTTTGAACACAAAAGCTGCAAAGATACAAATTCGGAAAAAGCCACCGATTATATGGGAAATGCTTCGGCAAGTTATGGAGGGGCATCCTGTTTTGTTGAATAGAGCGCCCACTTTGCCTAAATTGGGCATACATTGGCATTCCGGTTTGTTCGGTCTGTCCGGTTTACCGATTTTTTCGATTTGCTTGTACACCCCTAGGTGTTCCCAGTGGCCTAGAATTTGGACTCGGTAGTGGCTCATGAAAATCTATTAAAGTTTTTTTTTTTTTGATCGGCGAAAATCTATTAAAGTTGGTACATGTGCGGAACAATGTGAAGAATTTGATTGCCAAGTCAAATTAGGCTTTGCTCTTCTCTTCTTTGTGAAAATAGACAAAGGGATGGTCCAACTCTCCTATGGTATTCAGATGAAAGTGAACAAAAAATAGCTGGTCTAACTCTCTTGTGGTATTTAGATGAAAATCATTAAAAAAAACTATTAGTACTACTTTTTATCTGAACCAATCATTTTCTAAGGGTGAGTTTCCGAATGGATTTTATCTAGATTTTATCAAAATCTGATAAAATCAAGCCTTGATTTTATCCATTCATGCAGAGAGTTGATAAAATCTTAGATTTTTGAATGCAAAAATCTAAGATTTTATCAACTCTCCTCACGAATGGATAAAATCAAAGGCTTTATTTCATCAGATTTTGATAAAATCCATTCGGAAACTCACCCTAAATTGCTAGTTTTAGATTACTCCAGTGAGTTGTCAGTGTGTAAGAAAAATTGTGTTTGAAGATTTGGGTGACATCTATGTCGATTCTGGATTTGAACAAAAAAGCAAAAGAAGTTAATATTCGCCCAAAAGAACATAGAAATCATATGCAGGTGGATACTATCAATTTGAAAACCAGTTTTAGTTCTTTTTTATTCTGGAGTATATTTTGCATATTTTTTGGTAGATATTCTTAAAAAAATTATACAATTCCGAAATGATTAAAATGGTGAATGATACTGTGCGATAATATTATTGCGTTCATCAAGTGATATGATAACAAAAATACACAAGATTAATTTTTTAATTTATCAAAACCATCACATTAAAGCTCGAACGACTGGATTTAGTCATGAAAAAATCATGGTACGAAGATTTCTTTCGTAATCCTGCCTCTCCGACTTGGGTGTGTTTCAGTCTGTACACGAAAAAAAGTTGGCCAAGGGTTGAGTGAGTGCACTTTCATTGATAGACGTGCATTGAAAGTACAGAAGTGTTACTTATTCGCATACAGAAATTCATATAGAAATTGGGTAAGCTATTTATTTCTATTCACTCTTCTCCTTCTCTACACTCACTAATCCATACAGAACTTCAAATTGCATTAAATAAGGTCCAAACATGCTTAGCAATGGGGTTTATTACATTTATTGGTACTGAAACAGATTCAAGGTTGCGACCCCCAATTACTTGAGGCATCGCTCAATACACTTGATACGTTTTACACATGACTGCAGACATACATTACGCTGGCCGATAAGACGTTTTAGAACCCTGTTACGGACGGGCACGTAGGATTTGAGGAGAGGATTAAGATCCTTCAGATTACACGGCCAAAAACTAGAAGATAATTAGAAACATATAACAAAGCTTCTGTTAAAACAAGGCATAGATGAACAAGTAATTCAACGACCTCCGAGGTGGATGCACAACACCGTCTTTGTCTTTTGCCCCATTGCGTGTCAAGACTGGGCATTCATTTTTTTATGATCGGAGACGTTCACCACGTAGACCTCGTCGAGTACTACAAGTGTAGAAAAAATCAAATCAATCGGATATCTTTAAGTACGTCATCGGAACACAAATACTTTGAAAACAAATGAAACACAAATGGACACAAACACTGGATCAAAACCACTTTTTCATGTTATTTGTGTGCCGATGAGGCACTTAAAGATATCCGATCGAGTTAATTTTTGGCAGACTTGTAGTATTCGACGAGGTCTACGCGGTGAACGTCTCCAATCGTAAAAAAAAATGCCGGTGCGGCGGAGCCGTGGGGTTGCACAACACCCCCCCAGGTTCCGCTGATAGCACGACGGCACGTGGTTTGATTGTTCGCAACATTACACTATTGCCAAGAGTTTAAATCAACGATTATCCAAACCACATTAAATCCAAACTAATACCATAATGCATTGAAAGTATCGAAATTTAGTCATAAAAAAGTATGACTTCAAGATAGAGTTAAACCTATGTACAAAATGTAACAAAACAAAATATGGGTACTCCAAGTTGGTCGTGTTTGATAATTCTCTCCATCACCCTTCATCTATCTTGAAATTTTCTTTTCTTTTCATCACACTCACAAAAGTCTTTGTATCAATATAGATGTACTTTGTCCAAAGTCCTAAGTTAGAAACATCCACGACCACCTACAAACATTCAAAGTGAAATTAAGTATAAATCCTCTCTTATACTAGACAAAATGAGATAGTCAAAAGTATTACCTTATTATGACAACCCCATCGCTCAAATGAGTTGCTAAGATCATTTTACATGATAAAAAAGTAGAGAAAACCATTTAGCAAAGCTGAATTGAGAAACCAATGTGGCCCTCTAGTGCTATCTATAACTGATTTGGAAACCCATGTCACAGGCTATTCAGAAAACCGTGTTGAAAGTACATAAAACAATTTCGAAAAAGTATAAAATATGAGGACCGAACTGAACTTGTCAATTTTCGATTCGGTCTCGGTTTCCTGGAAATTTCTTTGGAAGAAACCGACCCGAAATACCCCAATACCGGTTTGGACCTTAGTCGCAGGAAATTTCTTTCATTTTTTTTTTTGGTAATTTAGCTTGAAATTAAAAGGGGTTAAGCGAATGGACAGCCTACAAGGGGCATACCCCAGGGAGGACAAAAAAAAAAAAAAAAATTGTGTAATCTCCGACACAAACCGCCGGGGTGGGAAAATAGAAGGTCCAGCACACCCCGCTGGACTAGGTATAATAGCATAACGCAGTAAAATATACTCCCTCCGTCCCAATTTAAATGTTCCCTACGGTTATGCGTGCCTTTTTAAAGCTCTTGTAGTTTTTATTCTATAATATGTATTATATATACAATATGAATATTATTTGATAGATCTCAATTAGTTCTATTAGACAAAATTTTTAAAAACTTTGAAAACATTATCAATAAAAAAATATAGACGTTTGAAAATGACACGGATATTCGTAGAAATCATTTTAGTTCTCAATTCGTAGATCTCAATTAGTTCTATTAGACGTTTGGTGGAGAACATTCAGAATGAGTTTTGGTGGAGAACATTCAAACAGTCAAAAGTTGAAAAATAGAAAACGAAAATGCAAAAAGTAAGGTGTCAAACACCCTCGTGTCCCAATGTTTTTGTTCAATTTCGACATATGTGTTCTTACAAAATTGTGCTACGAACATATCTTAGAACTTATGTGCACAGCCGTGCTGTGCACCCCTCGGCCATCTGATCGTGTTTTGGACGGTTTGGATGTGTGTTGTGTTGATTCATTACCGGTAAAATCAAATCAAAATAAAATTAAAATTATCGAATGCATCAGAGCCATCTAAGACACGATCGGACAGCCGAGGGGTGCACCGCAGGGCGCACAGCACCGGGATGCACCGCAACCCCAGGGTCAAAATAATAAACGTAGACAAACAAATTGTATAGGAAGGAATTAAAACAACGACTGTTTCCAAGGCAGCAATATCCTCTCTTGCTTAAAAAAGAGAGGACTACAAAAAGTCCTAAACACAGAAAAATGTAGCATATCCTGTCTTGTTTTTTTTTTTTTTGAAAACGTCAAGTGTATTAAAAGGAGCTAAGACATATCCTTGGACAAAATAGACGCAAGCACGGGCGGAATACAACCCAATGGAAAAAACAACTTTCTATCTAAACATGAGGTAGCGAGCCAGTGCGCTGCTGTATTACAATTTCTCCTGCACCACCTAAAGGACCACTGCCTTCCAGCAGACCAAGTTCGGACATCCTCCACAAGTGCTTGAATCTCCCAAGGGCATTCCAGTGCCTTGTCAACTACATAACTCACCAGGTTTTTACAGTCCGATTCAAAGATAACCCATTCCAAGTTCCTCTCCATTGCCATCCCGCAAGCTATTCGAAGAGCCCACGCTTCAATTGCAAGAGCTGAAGATACCTCTACCTTACCGAAGCGCCACCACTGAGCCAATCCACCACTGTCCCTAGCAATTACGCCAAAGGCGGCCAAGCCGCGGGAGGAATTGAAGGCTCCATCCAAGTTGAACTTTATACAAGACTGAGGTGGGGGTTCCCACTTCAAAACCTCAATCTGTCTCGGTAAAACTCTGTTGGTACCCAGACAAAGAGCTGAAAGATAATCCCTGTTAGCCATACGGGCTTGCTCGATAACCTCTTCCGGCCTAAGAGGTTTATTGTTGAACACGAAGTTATTTCTAGCTTTCCAAATAGCCCAACAGATTTGAAAGATCTCTGCCAAATCTTCCTTCCTTGTTTCCTTGGACATGTCTCCACAAATCAAGTCCTCAAGCCATCTGTCAGCAGCCACCACTTCTTTGGAAAACACCCAAAATGACTTACCACTCCCGAACCAAACAGCCTTGCTCCAGGGGCAATGAAACAAAAGATGTTCCATAGTTTCGCTTGCCGACTCACAAATTGAGCATAAAGAGTTGGAACCACAATGTCTACGCACAAGATTGGCTTTACAGGCCACCCAATTCCGAACCACTTGCCACATAAACAAGCGGATCTTTGGTAACGTAGGTATACTCCAGAATTTTTTCCACATAGGACTGGAAGGGAAAAACGAACAAGATGGTTTAGAAATACATACCCCAGCAGTTGAACTTCTCTGATGCGCATAGCCCGATTTAACTGTGTATGTGCCTGACTTTGTATCACGCCATATGAGTTTATCATTGGTCCCTGTCATGCTAATGGGAATTTTGAGGATCTCCTTAGTCTGGCTATCTGAGATGCAGTGCTTGAGCTTTTCCTCATCCCACCTCCTCGTATGGGGATTAATGAAGTGTGAAACCTGAACGTGATCATGTTGGCCTGGCTGGACAGGAGAAACCATCCCCCCAGGGATGCCAGGCACCCATTTATCCTCCCAAAATTGAATTAGCTCCCCATTTCCCACATTCCATTGTGTGCCATCTTGTATCAATCTTTTTCCTTCCAAGAGACTAGTCCATAGCCATGAAGGCTTTGGACCTCTTCCTGCTTCCCGCCAACTCACTCTCGGAAAATAGAGGCCTTTTAAGACTCTAGCCCATAAAGCATTTGGACAGTTAATCAGCCTCCAAAACTGTTTAGCAAGCAGTGCTATGTTGAACGCCTCGAAGTCTTTGAAGCCCATTCCTCCCATTGCTTTTGGTTCCGTGAGTTTGGACCAAGCTCCCCAATGAATTTTCTTACCTACATCTGAGCTGCCCCACCAAAAATTACTAATCACCGAGTTCAAACAAGCACAGATGGATAATGGCATTTTGAAACACATGAGGGTAAACATGGGGATAGGTTGCAGAACCGCCTTGATTAGAACCTCCTTGCTTGCATGATTTAGGTGTTTGGTACCCCATCCCTGAGTTTTCCGCATAATCTTATCCCTTATGAATCCCATAGCTTCTCTCTTCGATTTCCCCCAAAAAGCTGGAAGCCCCAAATATTGTACATCTTGGCTCATCTCCTCCATTCTCAAAATCCCTCTGATTTCCCCTTTCACATTCTCAGTGGCATTGGCCGAGAAAAAAATACTGGATTTGTGAACATTAAGTGAAAGTCCAGATGTCTTGCTAAATTCTTCGATCAGATCCATAAAATTAGAGCAAGTCTCCGCCTTTGCTTCCAAGGAATCATCCGCAAAAAGCAAGTGGGAAATCATAGGGCACCATTTCTTCATTTTCATCCCCAAAATCGATTTGTTTTTTACTGCCTTTGATATCAAGTTAGAGAACACATCAGCCACAAGCAAAAAAAGATATGGTGACAATGGATCGCCTTGACGGAGTCCTCTACCCGGGGTGATGGTACTAACTTGTCTCCCGTTCATCACAAGAGAGTACTTAACGGAGCAAACACATTGTTTTACCCAACCGATCCATCGAGAATCAAAACCCATTCTCTCCATTACCTTAAAGAGAAAGTCCCAACATACTCTGTCATAAGCCTTGTTTAAATCTAACTTGATAGCCACAAAGGCCTTTTTACCCACCTTCTTGTGTTTAAGAAAATGAAATGCCTCATGTGCCACCATAATATTATCTTGGATTTGGCGACCTAACACAAAAGCAGACTGTTGTTCCGAAATAATGTCATTCATGAAAGGTTGGAGTCTATTCGTCATTACCTTAGAAATAATCTTGTAAATGAATCGGCAAAGACTGATGGGTCGAAGTTGGCTCACAGACTCTGGATTGGGGACCTTGGGAATTAGAATGACATTGGTCTGATTGATTTCTTTGAGAATGACCCCTTCTTGAAAAAAGTTCAGTACTGCCTTGGTAACTTCGTCCCCCACCGTGCCCCAGTAATTTTGAAAGAATAGTCCCGGGAATCCATCAGATCCGGGAGCCTTAAGGGCTCCCATCTGGAAAACAGCTTGCTGAATTTCTTCCCGAGTAACCTCTCTAATCAGGCTAGCATTACACTCAGGGGTTATCGACCAATCCACAAGGCCAACTAAATCATTCAGTTCTCTCACAGGTGGCTCTTTATACAACTCAAGAAAATACTGTTTGACGATACCTGCAATTTCCTTATGGTTATCCTTCCATACTCCCTGGCCATCTTTGAGCTTGACAATCTGATTCCTCTGTCTTCGCTGAATCGTGGTGAGATGAAAGAAACGAGAGTTACGATCCCCCATTTGAAGCCATTTAATTCTGGACCTCTGATGCCAATACATCGCATCTTTCTGCCAAAGGTCTTCTAAAGCGTGAGTGAGCCTTCTTTCCTCCGCAACCAGATCAGAATTGAAACCCAATTCCAGACGATGTTGAAGACCTGCGAGTAATTCCTTAGTGGAATCAATTTTGAGCCGAAGTTCGCCAAAGGTTTTCCTACTCCAATCTTTTAGCATCTTCTTACAAACTTTAAGCTTCTGGCACACTGAGTACATTAAAGAGCCCTCGTGCTCCCTTTTCCAAGAATCCATCACCACTTCATCGCAGCCGTCTTCCGTAACCCAAAAGGACTCAAACTTGAAGGGTCTACCCACTTTCTCCAAAGGAACTTCAGTGTTAAGGACCAATGGGTTATGGTCAGACCCAATGGCCGGCTCCACGAAGACCATGGCTTTATCATAACATTCTTGCCAATCAGCGTTTGCAAACGCCATATCTATCCTTTCCATAATAAAGTCGTCTCCATGCCGATTATTCCTCCAAGTGAACTTAGGCCCCTTAAATTCCAACTCTATCAACCCACAATCACTGATCATCTCGTGGATTAGAGAAATAGCATTCTGACTCGGACAATTCCCACCCATCTTGTCACTACTGCATAACACTTGATTGAAGTCCCCTATGCACACCCATGGTAGCTGTTCGAACCGAGCAATCCTCCTGATTTCCTCCCACACAAGCACCCTGCCTCCTCTCTCCGGGCAACCATAAACGAACGTCGCAGCCCACACTTTTGGTTTACTCTTGTCTGTAATAATCACATGCATATAGTTTTTTGTAGTCAATTCCACCTCTAGCTCAATGTCAGAGTTCCACCATAGAGCTAGCCCTCCTGAGAGCCCCTCTGGATCCACATAACTACTACTATCAAACCCCATTCTTCTGCGGATGGTTTCCATGGTAACCTTATTATTTTTTGACTCCATCAGGAAGACGATGGAGGGATGGTTTTTACGCACTAGATCACCTAAAGCCTGGCCTGTCAAGGTACGCCCAACTCCTTGACAGTTCCAGGTTAGGATCAACATTGGGATTGTGGCTGTTCCGGGCCAGCCACACGCCCATCATCCGTCAACAGAACTGACTCCAAATCAACCAGAGGGGTATTTTTTGATTCACCTGAGTTTTTGAGCCACTGTTGGACCTGAACTTCACAGAGCCCCTCTTCATTGAAAGCCTTAGCAGCCGGAGAGTGAAGGTTCTTTGCAGGAGATCTTGTACGGGGATTTTGCTTTCTCGGTCTACCAATGCCACGGTTCGAGTTGGATGGAGAGGAATTAGGAGAGTTCTCAATAGGGGGGGCGCAAATGCGAAGGATTTTGGATTGGGTGGGAATGGGGTCACCATCTTCAAGTTTCCTTTTCAGAGAGAGAGACTTGAAGACAGTAGAGATAGAAATGTCTCTGGATTTAGGAGATGTAGGTTTGGTCAGCGTTTGAGTGGATGGGGTAGGAATGGTGACTAAGGGGTCCAGTTGTGGGTTGGGATATTGGTGAGTAGTGTTGGTTAATAATGGTTTTGGCAAATGGGTGAAACAATCCTGGGCTGGATTCTCAACAGGATTTTCTAAACTTTGGGGCAGATGGGTATTGGGTAACAAGAGATTTTGTGGTTGGGTTAGGTAAATATGGGCTGGGCTAGCAACTGGGCTTTCAAACAAATGGAGGGAAGGGGTATTGGGTAACAGGAGATTTGGTAAATTGTCAGGGTGATTGGGTTGGACTGATGGAGTGGATTTCAGGTCGACAAAACTATGGGCTTTCGGGCTATCAGGTTCGGTTACATAATAGCGGGCATGGGCTATATTAGTAGTGGGCTCCTTAGAGGTAGGGTTAATGGTTAAGACCGGTTCGGAAGAGTTATGAGTAGTACAGGCCATGCTAGATTGACCCGATCCACCAACATTCTCCGGGTCTCTAGAGCCAGAAGACAAATGAGGGGAATATTCTTGTAGGGTAAGGTTATTACCTGGCATCCTTATCTCATCGACACCTGTCCTCAGAAGGACAGTGTTGTGCGCACTGGATGAGGAAAATTGCCCTCCCACTACTCCAGTACCCTTCAGGGCCGTTGTAGATATCACTCCCTCATCCCTGCCGTTCAATACACGCGCTCCAGTTCTGTGGTTTTCTATCTCCGGCGGCCTATCCCCTAGGTTTTGGGCCCTTGGTTCCGTCTCGACTGCCTCTGCATGTATGATTTCGATGGGGATAACACCCCTTTTTGGCCGTCCCGTTCTTAAATCAGATCCAAAACCTGAGTTTTCACCATCAGATTTTGAAACAAAACGACACCCTTTGAAATCATGACCCAATCGACCACAAGCATAACAAAAGTCTGGGAGCTTTTCGTATTTGAAAGATATCCATCTATCACGACTTGAATCCGTCTTCCCCCGTAACCAGAACCCTTTGAGGAGGGGTTGTTCAGTATTGATCTCCACTCGAACTCGTAGGAACCCCCTGGTTAAGCAAAGCCCATCAGACGCAGCTTCTAGAGCCAACAATTTTCCCATACGCTTACCAATGATTTCGGCATTAGGTTTACTTAATTTCTCCACCGGAAGACCATGTATCTGGACCCAAAATGGACATAGGTTGAACTTCAGATCTGAAACAACCATTCCATCCACCAAGGGAATGAGAACCAGCAGATTATTCATCACGGACCAGGGACCCTCTTGAATAATGTTCTTTCTATCTTCAGTGTCTTCGAAACGGAAGAGAAACACGTTGTTATTCCATTCATTGACCCGAAAGGGAGCTCTGGTTCGCCAAGCCGACTTCAAGATGTCAGTAAGGATAGGTGCTCTGATGTTCTTCCCCTGAATAACCTTCCCTACTAGACACCTACTATTGTTAACCTCAGTGTCTCCAAAACCTTCCTCAAGATCTAAAATTTCAAAATCAGCCATGAATCAACAGCTCAACAGAAAAAAACTGGGGATGAGAGAAAATATGGGGAAAAAACTGGGGGAAGGGTAGGAGGAAGAGAGAGAGGATGGAGGAAAGAATATGGAAAGAAAGGTGAGGGTAAAGGGGCTAATAGTGTAAGACGTTTAATGGAGGCGGTGGAGCAAGGCGCGGTGGAGCGAGGATGGACCGTAGGACACACAACCACTAGGGGTATTTCTCCCACTGTAGAGAGAGAAGCTCTCACTGTAGAGAGACTATTACTTTATCACTCTATCCTGTCTTGTTTCAAGTGTAAGCAATTACAAAAGTACAAAACCAAGTCAAAAGTAATCCAAATTACCTAATCCGCTACTATGAATTCGCTTCAGATCCACTAATGACACAGAGAATGGACAGATTTTGAGGTTCAAGATCTTTTGCTTGGATGCCAAGGGGCGTGGGATTCTTCTGCAAAGTACGGCGTGGGGACGGAGTTATGGCGTCGGGACGGAGGTGGGTCGCGCCTGGATATGGCGTTGGGCTGTGGCGGCCTCTGGTGGTGGTGGTCGCCCGTTGTGGCGGATCACTTGGGCGGGCGGGTTTTCTCCTCCAATCGTCTGGTCTCTCCCTCTCTTTTCTCTGGCGGGATGGAGCTTGTTTGAGAAGTTTGATTTTGCTTTTGTTTTGTTTTGTTTTTTTTTTAATTACAAAAGCGTGGGGCCCACAGATGTGTGTGGTTTGTGGTGTGGCATTGTGTGTGCCTGTAGCATTATTGTTATAATAGTAGTATGCATTACGGTTTGAATTTTCAACCGAATTAGTTGATCTTGCAAAGTCTGTCCTTCATGGTCGTTAAACTGGTCAAGTCTGTCCCACCACCCAATTACTCTACGCATCTTGGACAACAACAGATGTCAATCACACCCAATCAAATCTCTTTCGTCAATAGTTACACGCCCCCCAGTACTCCACGCGCTCATCCAATACCAATACCAATAGGGGTACTTTTTTTTTTTTTTTTTGGGTAAATTAGCTTGAAATAGAAAAAAGGTTAACCGAATATACAGCCTACAAGGGGCATACCCCAGGAGGAAAAGAAAAATAAGGAGAAAAGAAAAGAAAAACTAAAACCTAACCATAGGATATCCAACAAAGCACAAAACACACTTCTAAGAAGTAACACCAAAACACCAAAACAAAAGGTCATGCTAGCCTCAAGAACTAAACTCTTGAGGCCTTTAACATCTTGATTTTCTCTTGAAGTTTCTTTTTGTTTTGATCTTTAGTGGATGAAGGAGTTGGAGAATCACCCACCACTTGGTTCAAACAATGTCGAGCTCCAATGAAATCGCCTTCCAAGGGAATTCGTGGAGGCTCTCGAAACCGAGTAGACCGGCGGAGAGCCACGAGAGGAGGCTCTTGTTGAGTACTACCTTGACCATGGAGAATCGGGGTAACATCACAAGATACAACCCCCGCACCATCTATCTTTGTCACCTCCACAACGGAGGAGTCACCCGAGTCCTCGCATTTCTCAAGAACGCCAAACGCATTAGTTGTAGAAGGAACACTGCTAGACAATGAGATGTCCAAAGGCACACCCGGATTTTGAATTTTCCTCTTCACCACCTTTACCCAATCATCCTTACTTTCACTAAATACTCCATCTTTTGCATTTCGCTCCTGAGCAACCGGGACATCTTGTCCTACACTCTCCTTGACATTTTGCTTTTGAGCAACTGGGACATCTTGTTCTACTCTCTCCTTGGGTTTCCACACTAAAGAGGTGAAAAAAATTATGCATCAAACTCAAAAAAAATTTAAAAAGCTAAAGACAAACCAAAAAGTCTGTACAGGCCAAACAATTGAAAAGACATTTTTAACGTATTAGTGTTAAAGGCTCCAAAGGACAATTGTTTGGGTGATGTGTTAAATGTTCATTGGCTGCTGCAACCTCCTTATTTACGGATAAGATTTCCTTTTCTTTTCTTTTTTTGGGTCTGCGAGAATTATTTGTATGGTTTGTTTCGGTCCACAGACGCCCAAGGGTTACTTAGCACACAAAAACTCAAACAAAAATGATGCATACGTTTCCTAGGAGCCACTCCCAGCCACACCCTCTCTCACATGGGGTGTTAGGCCCAAATCTGGGGACCACACCCCATGTGAGAGAGGGTGTGGCTGAGAGTGGCTCCCAGGGAGTGTATGTATCGCCGTTCAAACTCAAAAGCTTTTTCTATTCACCCTTCGACTTCTCTACACTCACTAATCCATACAAACGAGAAGTCTTCACCGATAATTCGACTCTGAAAATACAAATGTAACCATGCTCACAAAGTCAAGCTAGAATTAATGGTACATACAAAGACCATCGTAACCGGAATTGAACTCATGATCTGAAGATCTCTAATCTGCAAAGCATAAAACACTGATTATTTTCCTTAATAATACTCTACATGTTTTGATAAGAGAGAAAGCAAATTCGACCGAATTATTTTGCAAGCTGCAAACAGACATGCTTTGCTTGCGCTACGTGAACAAGAATAACATCCTTTATATACCAGATGCAATGGCATGTTATTGTGCAAACTAGGTTCGAAAGAAACCCACGAATGCATTAGATCGTATAGTGCATATTGCTTTGGAGAAACCATCTCAGCGATACGATTGATACCGAGCTCCGAGGTGCTTCGGAGAGCAAATGTACAGCAGTCTTTGTTGCCGGATGATCACTTCCACTCAGCACTCTCAGCAGAAAAATTACAACATAATCCTACTCCTTGTCCTGTAACCCTCCACCAAGGGAAGTTCGGCTGTATCAACTTAATCTTTTTTCTTTTTTGCTAAAAACCAACTGAAAAGTTCAATAAATGCACGATTGCACGAAACATGTAGGTGTTAAGAACTTAATTAAGATAGAGATTGAAAACCAGTACAGAACTTCAAATTGCATTAAATAAGGTCCAAACATGCTTAGCAATGGGGTTTATTACACTTATTAGTACTGAAACAAATTCAAGGTCGCGACCCCCAATCACTGAGGCATTGCTCTATACACTTGATACGTTTTACACATGACTGCAAACATACATTACGCTGGCCCATAAAGCGTTTTAGAACCCTTTTACGGATGGCCACGTAGGATTTGAGGAGAGGCTTAAGATCCTTCAAATTACACGACCAAAAACTAGAAGATATTTAGAAAGATATAACAAAGCTTCTGTTAAAACAAGGCATAGATGAACAAGTAATTCAACGACTTCCAGAGGTGAATGGCTCTGAGATCGTCAATGAAGTAATTGTAGTTGGTAGCACATCCTCTTCATTTGAGGCTCCTCCAAAATCCCGAGACCTGATAATATGGACCAAGTTCTCAGGTAGTTGAGCGTTGCCTTCTAAATACTCAACGACAGTCGTCATGCTCGGCCTTGCTGCAGCTATGGCGTGTGAGCAGAGCAACCCAAGCTTCAACACTAACTCAAATTCTTCAACCGAGTATTCAGTGTCTAGTTGTCTATCAATTGCCTCAAGAATGTTTCCCCTTTCCAAGCACTCGAATACCCAATCTACCAAAATTACTTCATCGGGAGAGGCTTGTGGCTCGACTGGCCTTCTACCGCAAACCACCTCTAGCATAAATGCCCCAAATGCAAACAAGTCAGTGCTTGTGCTTGCTTTTCCGCTGCGTGCCAACTCAGGTGCAATATAACCGAGAGTTCCGGCTACATGAGAGGTTTGAGGATCAGTTCCGTGATCACATAACTTGGCAAGCCCAAAATCCCCTAATCTTCCATTGAATTCGTTGTCTATCAACACATTGTCTTTGGCTTTGATGTCTCGTGAATGATAACCTGTACCCATTGTTGGTGCAAATAGAAGAGGCTCGATGCTACGTCTTTGATGATTTTAAACCTTTGCATCCAATTTAGGGTCCCCTTGGGTGGCCATAAAGAAAACATCGAGACTTCCGTTAGGCATGTAATCATAAACCAAGAGGAGTTCTTGCTTACGCCGGCAAAGAGCCAAGAAGGCGTACTAGGTTTGGGTGTCGAGGCGGCCGATGGTTGCGATTTACGCCACAAATTCCCTCAATCCTTGACCGGAGTCATGAGCAACTCTTTTAATCGCAACCCGTATGTTTGATGTTGGAAGCACACCTCGGTATACTCTACCAAAACCTCCTCGCCCAAGAAGTTCGTGTCTTTGAAACCCTTTGTAGCAATGAATAGATCCTTGTATCGAAATCGATAAGGGGCATCTTGTACCTCCCAATCCTCGAGGACTTCCGTGAATTTCTTCATCCTTCTCGAGAAAAAGAAAACCAAAGATCAAGACTAGGAGTAGAAGAAATGCTATTAGTGGCAATATAATTGCCAAAATCCTCTTGCGTTGTTTATCATCTCTCCCTTGTCGAATTCGACTGTCTTGAGGGAGCTTCGGGAGGCGAGAGGTGTCGATTTGTTGGGCTTGACCATTCATCTTGAAACTCCAAGCAAGTATGTAATGAGATGAGGTAAGCAAGCCGGTGGAGGATGAAAACCCCACGTACATATGCTCTAGCAGGAATGGTGAAAGGTCCTTTTTCAAGGATAAGAGCGGGAGTTTAGGTTTGGGTATGTTAATAGGTGACATGGTAACGTTTAGTTGTGTGTTTATCCCATCATATTCCACCCAAACCTGCATTGGTTTCCCACTTACGAGACTTAGATTCCTGAAAGCACCATTTTGATCTTCAAAATAGCCTGCAGGTTCTGATTCGATTGAATTCAGGCCATTAATGTCGATGCCAATATGGTTGTCGTTTCTGTCGAAAAACTCAGGGTTCTGGAAGATGTCGAACTCGACTGCAACTATATGATTTGAACTCTGCTCATTGTTTGTATTATTGAAGAGCCCGAGATAATCGCCGGGAAGGGCTCCGGGAATCTCTTTGTTTGGTGAAATAACGAACGCTAGTCCGTCACCACTGTGTGTCCAGTACTCGAGGGGTACGATTGCAAAGACGAAAGTAGTAGAAAAGGAAGTGGCACTAGCATTTAAGGAGTTCTTGAATTGGATTGGAAGGTTGTAGAAAACATGGCCGATTTCTTGTGTTGAGGAATTGGTTAGTGTGAACAGGCCATTGGAATCGAGTTCCGCGGTTCCATTCAGTTTCAGTTCCGCGGTTTCATTCCGTTTCAGAAAGCCATTGAAGATGAAATCGTCTGGAGCATTGTTGCTAGAAGTCGCAAATTTCAGAAAAAGTAACCCAATGGCGATGCAACGATTCATGGTTTCTTCCTCCTCTTCTTCTTACCAATATTGCACTTACAAGAGAGGAATATAGGGATTATCTGTTCACTTAACAAAGTCTAGTCTATGGGAAGCTCACAACGAACTTGCACAGCTGTACTAGCTAGTCAACTAAGCAAAGAAAATTCTTCAAACGGTGGGAAAGCAGTCGCCGAGGAATGCTATACCAGTCAATTTACAAAAATGATACGGACACACTCTCTCTAACCAAAATATTTGAACACTCTACCCAAAATGTTTGAACACATTACTCAAAAATTTTGAACACCCAATCCTAATGATTGAATTCACCATGCACTATTTGACACTCCATTAGAGAATAGTATAAATTGGATATTTGAGAATTCACAATGAACTTGCATAGCTATACTAGTCAATCAACTGTGTAAAGCAAATTCTTCAAATGGTGGGAGAGCAGCCGCCAATCAATTTATGATGGAAAAGACTTGGAAAATTCCACTCCACTCAAGACTTTAAAATATCTCTCTCTCTCTCTCTCACACACACACACACACGCGCGCGTGTATTGGAAGTAATAATTCAAGTGGTAAGGTCCCTGAGGAGGACGGATCACTGGTTCCACTATCACCAAAAGCAAAAATCTTTTGTATGAAATAATTGAGGAAGAGGGCTTCAATTTATGGCGTCACCATGAAACTGCAAGGTTAAAAACTTACAATTGGTACGATCAATTCAAAGTTGCGGAGCTAGGATTTGGACACGGGAGTGGCACTGTTAGATGGAAATCTACTGATCTTGTAACATGTGTGGAAAATTTTGAAGAAAATTGATTTTTATATGAAAATTAGGCTTTGCCGTGTGCTTTATTTTTGGTGAACAAAGAATAAAGGGTCTGATTGTGGTACTCAAATGAAAGTCAGTATTGTATCTTTTTTCTCCGAACAGATAATTTTCTGAAATGCTATTTTTACAAAACATTATCCTTTGCATACCGATGAATACCTAATCCAACCAGTTCCGGATTAAAACAAAAAATAAAAATGCAAAAGAAATTAATATTCACCCTGCATTTGTTTTTATCACGAGGGAATGGGAGTTTTTATCATTATTATTTATGTTTGGATCAAGATCTGGCCAAGACGGGGGCACATTCGAACATAGAAATTTTTGCTCTCAGAGGATATGCTCGTTACAAGGAAAAAGATTTTATATTAATAATCGGTCTATACACCATCGAAAGTTCTCTCAATATTTTTTGTGGTCCGCCATTTTTTCTATTGTCCAAGTACGAATTAGGATCCTCTCATGTGACAATCTCTCGTAAGATATCCCTCCTGTGATGTGAAATAAGACTCACCAAGGTCCTACCTGATGACCCAAGTTATTCATTTGGTTATTCTTATTGTGTACATACACTATCCACGTAAAAACAATTATTAATCGCGATACCGGGAAGAATCAGTTCAAATTAGATTTGTTCTTAGAGAACCAAAAGAACATAGAAATTAGAAATCATGTGCAAATAGTTATCAATTTGAAAAGCAGTTTCAGTTCTTCTTGTTTTTATAGGCCAATCCTGGACTGCGACAATTATTTTTTCAGTTTGTTTCGGTCTGCTGACCAAAAAAAAAAAAACGAAAAGAGCAGGGTAGTAAAGCCGCCAAGGGTTGAGTGCGTGCACTTTCATTCATAGGGAAAAATTTTCAATACCGGTAAGGTACCACGTACCCTACGGCGCATCCGATAGACATGCATTGAAAGTACAGAGGCGTTCTTATTCGCATACAAAAACTCAAAAGCTATTTATATTCACCCGTCGCCTTCTCTACACTCACTCAGAGCCAGCCCTAGGGTAAGCCCAACAAGACCCCGGGCTTGGGCAACCCACCCTCCGCGGGAGCTCCTTCGGCTTTGTAGGAGTACTTTTCTTTTACTCCTTTAAACCGAAAGGTGGTGGTGAGCTAGTTGCCCATAAACGATGTTCCATTCTGGTTCAATTTTGTTTGTTTTCGGATGGGCTGTGTATAAAGTGAACTCATGTATTTTCAATTCTCCATTTTGCTTCGTGTACACACAGAGGTTTTTGGTATATGACCGCGCTTATTGCTTGGCTAATTCGTTATGTATTTTTATGATAGCAATTAAGCAATTTTTTTTTTTGGTTCAAGCTACAAATAGGGGTGTACGGCTATAACCTATATCCCAAAATAGTTATGCATGTTTTTAACGAGAATACAATGTAACCATGCTCATAAGGTCAAGCTAGAACCACTGGTACATACAAAGACCATCATACCTGAAAATGAATTCATGATCTGAAGATCTCTAATCTGCATTTGGCAATGCCTAGCCCGATCGCTTTGCAGACTATCAAAGTTGAAAATCTACAGTAAGCTAATGAGCAGATAAATGGGAAGGATAAAATATTTTATCAAGGAGATCTTAAGCCTACCATCATTTCATGATCTCCCATAATCTCCTCAATCAACTCTTGTATCGGTTTTTCAGCACTGTTGGGAACAAGAGCTGCAAATACAGCGGGTTCTAATCCTGCATAACACCAAGTAATGAGGTCAACCCGTGCAAAGAATATCGAAGGCGTAAACCAGAAGTATCTGAATGAAAATTTTGGTTTAGGATAAAGAACATTTGAGTGCATCAACTATCAAGACTTGAACTGCCTCAAGTGATCCTTGCATCTCGTATACCGAAAACACAATTTAATCCATGCAATGGATGCATATAAGTAGGCTCTGGGGAAAAAACCACTTCCTCCGTCTACTATGTAGCTTTAGGACCGTATAACAAGTTGATCGTTGCAGAAATTGGGTTTCCAATTTGTTCCATTTTTAATTTTGTAGAATCTGTTTCCTAGATATATTATCTGAAACTACATAAAACTTGTTGGCTTGACAATTTTGGAAACTAGTGTGATTTTTTGGGTAAATGATACAATCCAAAGAAAATATTTTCATAATCTCGAAAACCATTCAGCTTAAAAATGAAAAAGATAGCAAAATTACCAGTGCTTTTGTTTTGAAAATCAGCTTTCTAAATAGTATTTCAAGAAACAACAAATTTTGAAAGATTGTGAATTTGCAACCAAAGAAGGAACTGAAGTTGAGCCGTTGTATTTAAGTTTTAACTATATTTTTGTGTAATGAGAGAGAAAATTACAAGACCTTTGTAGGAAGTCTGAAATGTTTCACAAAGTTGGCCACACCATGATCTGAGCAATTCACAATTAGACCTAATGCACGTTGATTATGCTTAAGTGTCTCATTTCAACTATAACCATTATCAGAATCAATTTATACCAACACCAAAATCTTGACTGGTGATAAATGGAGTGCCAGTAAGAAGATCCAGTACCAATATCAGGAAAAGCATCAACAAACATCATCATTTCCTCCCCTGTAAGGCCAGATAAGAAACATATTCGTGGTACCGATTTTGCAATCTGCAAAGCATAAAACACTGGTTATTTTCCTTAATAATATATATGTTTTGATAAGAGAGAGAGAGAGAGAGAGAGAGAGAGCGAATTCGACTGAATATTTTGCAAGCTGCAAACAGACATGCTTTGCTTGCACTACATGAACAGCAATAACATCCTTTTGTATACTTCCTCATAATTACCAGATGCAATGGCATGTGATTGTGCAAACTAGGTTCAAAAGAAACCCACGAATGCATTAGTTCAGATAGTGCATATAGCTTTAAAGAAACCATCTAAACAATTTCTTGAATTCAAGATTGATGCTGAGCTCCGAGGTGCTTCGGAGAGCAAAAGTACAGCAGACCTCATGGCAATTTAGAGTGGGTGAGATTAACAACCTTACCATTGGATCTGAGCCCCTACTCTAATCTGAATTTTATAGGTTAAAAATTGTGATTAAGGATGAGCAGTCTTTGATGTCGGATGATGGCTTCCACTCAGCACTTGGCGGTTCAATACTCACTCAGCAGAAAATTTCGAACATAATCCTACTCCTTGTCCTGTCACCCTCCACCAAGGGAAGTTCTGCTGTATCAACTTTGATTCTTTATGTGATAATATTTACATGTCATTAATAACAACAGGCAAGCAGAGTAGTCGTAAAATAGAAAAACAAGATGCCAGGAAGGTTAGAGCATTAACCTTCACAGTATCCAAATTGGGTTGCTTTGTATTAACTGCCTCCCAAAGCGAGCGAGTAATCATGTCTTCAGTACAAAAGATAACCTGCAGTGTGTCCTTGGGCGTAAAATCCGTAATGATGGATATGCAGATGTTGTTCCATAGAGTATCAATGCATGGTTTTTGGATCCAGAAAAGTCAACTCTGTCCATAATGATACTAGTACATTTCGTTTTGTATATAAGAGAACACAATAAAGAGGTAAACAACCACGACGACATGGAAAACACAGTATCAGTTAGGCAAGAAATTCACAGTAGTAGTTAGCCAAGAACTTCCAGAGAGACTCTTTTCTTAATTATACTCGACAAATGAAGCTTTTCTTGGTAAAATATTTGTTTCCAATCTTTTTGCTCACAAAAAACTTACCTTTTTGTCGAGAAAAACAAGAAGCACATGAAAACCCCCGAAGCTCAAGAAGAGTACATCAAAAAAAATATCTAAAACAATGATTAAGGACTGGGTTGTGCAAGTACACTTCAGGTTTAAAGTTCTTTGTAGAGGCAAGTTTTGAACAAATTTAAAACGAGAAAATAGTTGGCAGCGTCCGGAATAAAAATACAACGTTGTAAAACCTTGAAGCTATCCTCACTAACAAAAAGGTTCCTTGTATACAGTTCTTTGCCTAACCTGAACTCGTAAGAAACACAATACAGATGGGAGAGAAACAGATAAATGCTATCTTGAAAGTTACCTCTAGGAAATCTCCATCCAAATCTTTCCAAAGCTTCCGTATCTGCAAGGAGGTACACAGGCTATGGATTCAGGCACGCTTTCTTTCAGGAAGCTTTTGATTAGGTCCATTCAACTTGAAGATGGTCAATCACCGATACTCTCTTAGAACTTACAGTGGAGAGAGAGAGAGAGAGAGAGAGAGAGAGAGAGAGAGAGAGAGAGAGAATCCTTTGTTCAACTAGTCATCTTATAAGGACTATCGGGAATCAAGCATGCATAATCTGTTAAAATAGAGAGCGAAAACCAGTACAGAACTTCAAATTGCATTCAATAAGATCCGAACATGCTCAGCGATGGGGTTTATTACATTAGCTAGTACTGAAACAGATTCATGGTCATGACCCCCAATTCTTGACGCATCGCTCAATACACTTGATACGTGTTACACATGACTGCAAACATTATGCCAGCCAATAAGGCGTTTTAGAACCCTGTTACGGACACGTAGGATTTGAGGAGAGGCTTAAGATCCTTCACATTACAAGGCCAACAACTATAAGATATTTAGAAACTTAAAACAAATCTACTGTTAAAACTTAAAACCAGTCATGGATGAACAAGTAACTCAACGACCTCTAGAGGTGAATGGCTCTGAGATCGTCAATGAAGTAATTGTAGTTGGTAGCACATCCTCTTCATTTGAGGCTCCTCCAAAATCCCGAGACCTGATAATATCGACCAAGTTATCAGGTAGTTGAGCTGTGCCTTCTAAACACTCTACGACAGTAGTCATGCTCGGCCTTGCTGCAGCTATGGTGTGTGAGCAGTGCAACCCAAGCTTCAACACTAACTCAGCTTCTTCACCCGAGTATTCAGTGTCTAGTTGTCTATCAATTGCCTCAAGAATGTTTCCCCTTTCCAAGCACTCGAATACCCAATCTGCCAAAATTACTTCATCGTGAGAGGCTTGTGGCTCGACTGGCCTTCTACCGCAAACCACCTCTAGCATAAATGCCCCAAATGCAAACAAGTCAGTGCTTGTGCTTGCTTTTCCGCTGCGTGCCAACTCAGGTGCAATATAACCGAGAGTTCCGGCTACATGAGAGGTTTGAGGATCAGTTCCGTGATCACATAACTTGGCAAGCCCAAAATCCCCTAATCTTCCATTGAATTCATCGTCTATCAACACATTGCTGGCTTTGATGTCTCTGTGAATGATAACCTGTACCCATTGTTGGTGCAAATAGAAGAGGCCTGACGCTACGTCTTTGATGATTTTAAACCTTTGCATCCAATTTAGGGTCCCCTTGGGCTGGCCATAAAGAAACCTGTCGAGACTTCCGTTAGGCATGTAATCATAAACCAAGAGGAGTTCTTGCTTACGCCGGCAGTAGCCAAGAAGGCGTACTAGGTTTGGGTGTCGTAGGCGGCCGATGGTTGCGATTTCTGCCACAAATTCCCTCAATCCTTGCCTCGAGTCATGAGCAACTCTTTTAACTGCAACCCGTATGTTTGATGTTGGAAGCACACCTTGGTATACTCTACCAAAACCTCCTCGCCCAAGAAGTTCTGTGTCGTTGAAACCCTTTGTAGCAATGAATAGATCCTTGTATCGAAATCGATAAGGGCCGTACTGCACCTCCCAATCCTCGAGGACTTCCGTGAATTTCTTCATCCTTCTTAGAAAAAGAAAACCAAAGATCAAGACTAGGAGTAGAAGAAATGCTATTAGTGGCAATACAATTGCCAAAATCCTCTTGCGTTGTTTATCATCTCTCTCTTGTTGAATTCGACTGTCTTGAGGGAGCTTCGGGAGGCGAGAGGTGTCGATTTGTTGGGCTTGACCATTCATCTTGAAACTCCAAGCAAGTATGTAATGAGATGAGGTAAGCAAGCCGGTGGAGGATGAAAACCCCACGTACATATGCTCTAGCAGGAATGGTGAAAGGTCCTTTTTCAAGGATAAGAGCGGGAGTTTAGGTTTGGGTATGTTAATAGGTGACAAGGTAACGTTTAGTTGTGTGTTTATCCCATCATATTCCACCCAAACCTGCATTGAGTCGCCACTTTTGAGAGTTAGATTCCTGAAAGCACCATTTTGATCTTCGAAATAGCCTGCAGGAGCAGATTCGGTTGAATTCAGGCCATTAATGTCGATGCCAATATGGTTGTTGTTTATGTCGTCAAAATCAAAGTCCTGCACGGTGTCGATCTCAACTGCAACTATATGATTTGAGCTATTCCCGTTGTCTGTATCATTGAAGAGCCCAAGATATTGGCTGGGCAGGGCTCCGGGAATCTCTTTGTTTGGTGAAATAACGAACGCTAGTCCGTGGCCACCGAGTGTCGGGTACTCGGGTATGATTGCAAAGATGAAAGTAGTAGAAAAGGAAGTGGCACTCGCATTTGAGGAGTTCTTGAATTGTATTGGAAGGTTGTAGAAAACATGGCTGGTTTTTCGTGTTGAGAAATTGGTTAGTGTGAACAGACCATTGGAACTGTGTTCGGCGGTTCCATCCAATTTCAGTTCCCAGGCTCCATCCAGTTTCTGATAGCCATTGAAGGTGAAATCGTCTGGAACATTGTTGCTAGAAGTTGCAAATTTCAGAAGAAGTAACAGTATGGCGATGCAACGATTCATGGTTTCTTCTTCTTCTTCTTCTTCTTACCAATATTGCACTTATCTGTGAACTTGACAAAGTCTAGTCTATAGGAAGCTCACAGTGACATTGACCTCTCCTACTTTTGCTGACAATATCAAAATTCCCCTTTGCCGTTACTTCTCCGTTGATGGCGTTAAGTTTTGCAAAAAAAATTACCAAAATACCCGTATAACAAAATAAATAAATTCTACCAACTTAATTTTTCAAAAAAAAAAACCTCATCTCTTTTAATTTTGTGAATTTGTTTGGTTAAGTGAACTTAACTTTACTAGATCATGGAGGTTAGTAAAATAACGAATTAGGTTAAGTTTTTTTTTTTGGCCAAATGTATTTTATGTTTTGGTTTGTCTCAAACAAAATGATCAATGAAATTAAAATAAATAGACTCATGTCAATAATATTTATATTAAGCCAAAACTATGAAAAAAAAAAACTCCATTACTTTGTTGGTTGTGGTTTATAACTTTTTGAACGATTGTAATAAAAAAAATTTATTGTTTTTCAATTTTTATTATAATGTTTTTTTTTGTTTTTCGGTTTGTTTCAATCAAAATAATCAATGAAATTAAAATAAATAGACTCGTGTCAATAAAATTCATATTAAGTCAAAACTATGAAGAACAAAAAAACTCCATTACTTGGCTTGTTGGGCTTTATAACTTTTTGAACGATTATAATAAATAAGTTCATTATTTTTCAATTTGTAATATAATATTTTTTTATTTTTCGGTTTGTCTCAACCAAATATATAAGTTGGTTAAAAAAAACTTAAGTAGATAATGAAAGTGTACAAAAAAAAACCCGTAGACATTGAAAGGAAAAAAAATTATGTAAAAGAGAGTCTTTTAAACACATGCATACATATTTAATTGTAAGTATATAAGTATACAGTCCCGATCCCTTAAGGGATCCCTTAAACAAAATTCCGTGCGGACCAAGGCATTTTTCAACTTTCCGGATCAAATTTTGACGGTCCGAACCGCTCAATGTTTTTAAAATACATTTTTAAGGGCCTACGCGGAAAATCTTCAAAAAAAAATACCCGGAAGGGCTTGATCCACACAGTTTTCGGTAAAACTGTACATTCGGATCGTCAAAATTTGGCTCGGAAAGGTGAGGTCCGCACGGAATCTTGTTTAAGGGATCCCTTATTAGATCATTTATGTAGTACATTGTTTATATATGTAGGTATATAGAGATAAGGAAGTTGGAAGAAAATTATGTAAATGATAGGAGTAAAGACTAAAAATGGAGACAAAAATTTTGGTAAAGATAATATAGTTTAGTAGTAGGGGTATTAAATTAGAGCAATTTTGACTTTAAATTCCCCTTTTAGGTGACATCATCGATTTCCGTTAGTGCTTTAACGGAATGCTAACGGAACAAAGGTCTAGGGGGAATCTTGATATAGTCAGCAAAAGCAGGGGAGGTCAGTGTCATTTCAGAAACCTCAGGGGAGGTATGTGTCTGTGTCAAAAACCTAAGGGGAGGTTACTGATAATTACCCGTCAATTTATGATAGGAGACTTCGAAAATTTCACTCAAAACTTTGAAAAGCGAAATCGGGTACAAAATAAATGAGGGAGGGGGCTTCGGTTTATAGTGTGACCATGAGACCTAAGGTTACAGTTAGTAGGTGTTTTCAGGGGTGTACATGGTCCGGATTGGACCGATTTTATAGAAATTCAAAAACCGAACCACATCTAACGATTCCAAAGAATTGAGAACCATAACTAGACCATTACACATATAGAATCAAACCGGAACCAAACCATCATACAGGTCCAGTTTGGTTCAGTTTCCGGTTCTAAACCATGTTATCATCTACAAACTGCACCCAAAAAAAAAAAGAATAACATATACCATCCGCATAACAATGGCAACAATTTCATTAATGTTAAAAATGAAATTTGTCCACGAAATATCACCAGACCACGTAAGGTGCCAGGAGCAATTGGTACAAGCGGCCATGAATACACTTCTTGATAATGGAATCCGGGGACCACCAATCAGGGATGGTCATAATAAAGTTTACAAGTCGTTTTCAGATTTGATTCAAGGCAAAGAGGGAAGATTTCATGAGACTCTCCTTGGTAGACAGGTCGATTATTCGGGGCGTTCCGTCATTGTCGTGGGTCCTTCGCTTCATTACATCGATGTGGATAGCCCCGCGAAATAGCACTAGAGCTTTTCTAGACATTTGTAATTTGTGCTCTGATTATACAACACCTTGGTTTGAACATAAAAGCTGCAAAGATTCAAATTCTGTCTTTTAGAATTGGTTAGTGTGGAGAGGCCATTGGAACCGAGCTCAGCAATTCCATCCAGCTTCAATGGATAATTGAAGATGAAATCATCTGGAAAGTTGTTGCTAGAAGTTGCAAATTTCAAAAGGAGAAGTAACACAATGATGATGCAACAATTCATGGCTACTTCTTCTTATTCTTCTTCTAACCAATATTGCACTTTTAACAGGGGAGTTTAGGGATTGTATGTGAACTTAACGAAGTCTAGTCTATAGGAAAGCTCACAACGAACTTGCATAGCTATACTAGTCAATCAACTGTGTAAAGCAAATTCTTCAAATGGTGGGAGAGCTGCCGCCAATCAATTTATGATGGAAAAGACTTGGAAAATTCCACTCCACTCAAGACTTTAAAATCTCTCTCTCTCTCTCTCTCTCTCTCTCTCTCTCTCTCTCTCTCTCTCTCTCTCTCTCTCTCTCACACACACACACACGCGCGCGCGCATTGGAAGTAATAATTCAAGTGGTAAGGTCCCTGAGGAGGACGGATCACTGGTTCAACTATCACCAAAAGCAAAAATCTTTTGTATGAAATAATTGAGGAAGAGGGCTTCAATTTATGGCGTTACCATGAAACTGCAAGGTTAAAAACTTACAGTTGGTACGATCAATTCAAAGTTGCGGAGCTAGGATTTGAACACGGGAGTGGCACTGTTAGATGGAAATCTACTGATCTTGTAACATGTGTGGAAAAATTTGAAGAAAATTGATTTTTATATGAAAATTAGGCTTTGCCGTGTGCATTATTTTTGGTGAACAAAGAATAAAGGGTCTGATTGTGGTACTCAAATGAAAGTCAGTATTGTATCTTTTTTCTCCGAACCGATCATTTTCTGAAATGCTATTTTTACAAAACATTAAGTCCTTTGCATACCGATGAATACCTAATCAAACCGGTTCCGGATTAAAACAAAAACAAAAATGCAAAAGAAATTAATATTCACCCTGCAATGAAAGTGAAATCCCCAAACCTAATGAAAGTGTCTAAAGATAAACTCTACAGACTCTGCGAAAGTCCTAAATCCCCAAACCTAATAAAAGTACCTAAACATAAACTCTATGGTACACTATGAAAGTGCCTAAAACCCTAGGTACCCTAAGAAAGTGTCTAAACCACTAAAACTCTATAATTGGAAAGTACACCCTAAACCTAAACCCTAGGGTACCCTATGAAAGTGCCTAAAATCCTAGAGTACCCTATGAAAGTGCATAAACAACTAAAACCCTATAATTGAAAGTGCACCCTAAGTGCCTAAATCCTAGGGTACCCTATGAAAGTGCCTAAACAACTAAAACCCTATAATTAGAAAGTGCACCATAAGTGCCTAAACCCGCTATACCCTACCCCAAAGAGCCTAAACCCCCTAAAATTGAACCCCAAAATTAAATTCAATCCCAAAATTAAAAGGACAATAATTTTGTCCTACCCACTCAGACTCATGCATTCGCATGAGAGAGAGGCAGGGCATGAACAGTGACTGCACGTCGCTTTCAATGGTAGTACCTGTTGCTTTCAATTTTGTCTCAGGAGAGAGAGAGAGGCAACTGAGGCATTACCCGTCGCTTTCAAGGGATAGTACCTATCGCTTTCAACTTTTTCTTTTGTCCGCTGGACATTCCTTTGTAAAATGAGCGTGAGTAGTGTAGTTCATTAAGGGTATTTTTGTCTAATGTTGTCCTTGAGTCATCAAAAATTTCACATCAATGTATTGGAAGCATTAAAATAAGTTAAGTTGGACTAAACGCTATTTAAAGTCTCAAACTTAGCCTTTTAAACCAATTTTCTGTTGTTTTTATCACGAGGGAATGGGAGTTTTTATCATTATTATTTATGTTTGGATCAAGATTTGGCCAAGACGGGGGCACATTCGAACATAGAAATTTTTACTCTCAGAGGATATGCTCGTTACAAGGAAAAAGATTTTATATTAATAATCGGTCTATACACCATCGAAAGTTCTCTCAATATTTTTTGCGGGTCCGCCATTTTTTCTATTGTCTAAGTACGAATTAGGATCCTCTCATGTGACAATCTCTCGTAAGATCCCTCCTGTGATGTGAAATAAGACTCACCAAGGTCCTACCTGATGACCCAAGTTATTCATTTGGTTATTCTCATTGTGTAAACTATCCTCGTAAAAACAATTATTAATCGCGATACCAGGAAGAATCAGTTCAAATTAGATTTTTGTTCTTAGAGAACCAAAAGAACATAGAAATTAGAAATCATGTGCAAATAGTTATCAATTCGAAAAGCAGTTTCCGTTCTTTTTGTTTTTGTTGGCCGATTCTGGACTGCGAGAATTATTTGTTCAGTTTGATTCGGTCTGCAGACAAAAAAAAAAAAACGAAAAAGAGGAGGGTAGTAAAGCCGCCAAGGGTTGAGTGCGTGCACTTTCATTCATAGGGAAAAAATTTCAAAAGCTATTTATATTCACACCCATTGCCTTCTCTACGGCGCATCCGATAGACATGCATTGAAAGTACAGAGGTGTTCTTATTCGCATACAAAAACTCAAAAGCTATTTATATTCACCCGTCACCTTCTCTACACTCACTCAGAGCCGGCCCTAGGGTAAGCCCAACAAGACCCCGAGCTTGGGCAACCCACCCTCCATGGGGCAATCAAAAAAAAAAGCCTAATCTTAAGTTTTCCGTTTGATAGCAACCCAGTTGCTAAAATCAACCATGATTTTAGCATATGAGTTCAGATGCTAAAATCATGGTTGATTTCAAATAAAAAAATTAAGTGTTTCCGTATATTATTTTTTGAAATTTTCACACCGAATTAAAGTACACAAGGAGTACTTTAATTTGGTGCGAAAAAAAAATCCTAAAACGATACACGGAACCACTTCATTTTTTGATTTCAAAATCACGATTTTAGCACTTGCTGAACTCATTTGCTAAAATGTTTGGGAAAACTAAGCTTTAAGCTTTAATATGTAATAAGTATTTAAGTTTGCCGAAGAGAACATTGAGGAAAAGTGGCCCAGCGGTAAAGGACTTGCTTACCGCCTTTTTGGCACAAGTTCGAGTCGCGGGAGCCCATTTTGGCACAAGTTCGAGTCACGGGAGCTCCTTCAGCTTTGTAGGAGTACTTTTCTTTTACTCCTTTAAACCGAAAGGTGATGAGCCGGGGATGTATATTGTAGATTTTTCCTTAGGAGTACTTTTCTTTTACTCCTTTAAACCAAAAGGTGATGAGCTGGGCTAGCTGCCCACGAATGATATTCCATTCCTGGTTCAATTTCAGCTGTTTTCGGATGGGCTATGTATAAAGCTGACCTCATGTATTTTCAATTCTCCATTTCGCTTCGTGTACACACAGAGATTTTTTGGTATATGGTGCGTTTATTGCTTGGCTAATTCGTTATGTATTTTTATGATAGCAATTAAGCAATTTTTTTTTCAAGCTACAAATAGGGGTGTACGGCTATAACCTATATCCCAAAATAGTAATCCATGTTTTTAACAAATTTTTTTTTTTCTGTTTCAGTTACGGTTTTTTCTCATGTTTTCATCCTTTGTTTTTGCAAATCTCAAATTAATTAAAATTTGGTGCATCCCTATTAAGTACTCTCTTGATTAGATTATTCATTAGACCAAAATTCCTATCCAATTTTAGGGGCACCGATTAATGATTATAATGTTTACCTTACAGTTTGGATACTCCCTCCGTCCATTTTTAAATGTGTTGCTTCGTAAATCAAATTTATTAAAGAAACGTCATCATTACACCTTTTACATCAACTTTTTCCTCCACTTTACACTATTCACATCAACTTTTTCCTCCACTTTACACTATTATCCTCCACTTTTACCCATTAACTCTTTACCCACTAACTTTTCAAAAAGGCAAAATGATAATTGTACAAACTTTTACCCATTAACTTTTCAAACCACACACTTATTTAGGGACAGCCCAAAATGGAAAGTTAAAACACTTAAAAAGGGACGGAGGGAGTATTATATTATAAATTGTTTGTACATCATAAGAAAATTTCAATTTCTGGGGGTGTCATCGCTCTCATTTTCCTTGGATTAAAATCGGGAATGGCACAAGAAGAACAGACCAAGAGGTATAGCAATAGTAGTAGTGTTGATGGTGGCGGTGATAGTGGTGATTGTGGTGGTGGTGGTGGTGGAAGATTCTCAAAAAAATTGGACAATTTGAGATTTTTGTGAACAAAATTCGGATCTCATAATAGAAAAATTTAGCAACGAAAAAAAAAAGCAATAGGCCTAATAGCTCGCATTTAGTATGTTTATAATAGAATAGAGTGAGGTTCCATGTAACTTTTTTTTTTTTAATTGTAATTTTTTTTTTTTTTATGACTTAATAGTAAGGGACAACCAAGATCAGTCTCGGGCTTGGGCAACCCAAACACTAGGGCCGGCCCTACACTCACTAATCCATACAAACGAGAATACAATGTAACCATGCTCAAAAGGTCAAGCTAGAATCGCCGGTACATACAAAGACCATCATACCTGAAAATGAATTCATGATCTGAAGATCTCTAATCTGCATTTGGCAATGCCTAGCCCGATCACTTTGCAGACTATCGAAGTTGAAAATCTACAGTAAGCTAATGAGCAGATAAATGGGAAGGATAAAATATTTTATCAAGGAGATCTTAAGCCTACCATCATTTCATGATCTCCCATAATCTCCTCAATCAACTCTTGTATCGGTTTTTCAGCACTGTTGGGAACAAGAGCTGCAAATACAGCGGGTTCTAATCCTGCATAACACCAAGTAATGAGGTCAACCCGTGCAAAGAATATCGAAGGCGTAAACCAGAAGTATCTGAATGAAAATTTTGGTTTAGGATAAAGAACATTTGAGTGCATCAACTATCAAGACTTGAACTGCCTCAAGTGATCCTTGCATCTCGTATACCGAAAACACAATTTAATCCATGCAATGGATGCATATAAGTAGGCTCTGGGGAAAAGCAGTTTCAGTTCTTCTTGTTTTTATAGGCCAATCCTGGACTGCGAGAATTATTTGTTCAGTTTGTTTCGGTCTGCTGACCAAAAAAAAAAAAAATGAAAAGAGCAGGGTAGTAAAGCCGCCAAGGGTTGAGTGCGTGCACTTTCATTCATAGGGAAAAAATTTCAATACCGGTAAGGTACCACGTACCCTACGGCGCATCCGATAGACATGCATTGAAAGTACAGAGGCGTTCTTATTCGCATACAAAAACTCAAAAGCTATTTATATTCACCCGTCGCCTTCTCTACACTCACTCAGAGCCAGCCCTAGGGTAAGCCCAACAAGACCCCGGGCTTGGGCAACCCACCCTCCGCGGGAGCTCCTTCGGCTTTGTAGGAGTACTTTTCTTTTACTCCTTTAAACCGAAAGGTGGTGAGCTGGGCTAGCTGCTCATAAACGATATTCCATTCCTGGTTCAATTTCAGCTGTTTTCGGATGGGCTGTGTATAAAGCTGAACTCATGTATTTTCAATTCTCCATTTTGCTTCGTGTACACACAGAGGTTTTTTGGTATATGACCGCGCTTATTGCTTGGCTAATTCGTTATGTATTTTTATGATAGCAATTAAGCAATTTTTTTTTTTTGGTTCAAGCTACAAATAGGGGTGTACGGCTATAACCTATATCCCAAAATAGTTATGCATGTTTTTAACGAGAATACAATGTAACCATGCTCATAAGGTCAAGCTAGAACCACTGGTACATACAAAGACCATCATACCTGAAAATGAATTCATGATCTGAAGATCTCTAATCTGCATTTGGCAATGCCTAGCCCGATCGCTTTGCAGACTATCAAAGTTGAAAATCTACAGTAAGCTAATGAGCAGATAAATGGGAAGGATAAAATATTTTATCAAGGAGATCTTAAGCCTACCATCATTTCATGATCTCCCATAATCTCCTCAATCAACTCTTGTATCGGTTTTTCAGCACTGTTGGGAACAAGAGCTGCAAATACAGCGGGTTCTAATCCTGCATAACACCAAGTAATGAGGTCAACCCGTGCAAAGAATATCGAAGGCGTAAACCAGAAGTATCTGAATGAAAATTTTGGTTTAGGATAAAGAACATTTGAGTGCATCAACTATCAAGACTTGAACTGCCTCAAGTGATCCTTGCATCTCGTATACCGAAAACACAATTTAATCCATGCAATGGATGCATATAAGTAGGCTCTGGGGAAAAAACCACTTCCTCCGTCTACTATGTAGCTTTAGGACCGTATAACAAGTTGATCGTTGCAGAAATTGGGTTTCCAATTAGTTCCATTTTTAATTTTGTAGAATCTGTTTCCTAGATATATTATCTGAAACTACATAAAACTTGTTGGCTTGACAATTTTGGAAACTAGTGTGATTTTTTGGGTAAATGATACAATCCAAAGAAAATATTTTCATAATCTCGAAAACCATTCAGCTTAAAAATGAAAAAGATAGCAAAATTACCAGTGCTTTTGTTTTGAAAATCAGCTTTCTAAATAGTATTTCAAGAAACAACAAATTTTGAAAGATTGTGAATTTGCAACCAAAGAAGGAACTGAAGTTGAGCCGTTGTATTTAAGTTTTAACTATATTTTTGTGTAATGAGAGAGAAAATTACAAGACCTTTGTAGGAAGTCTGAAATGTTTCACAAAGTTGGCCACACCATGATCTGAGCAATTCACAATTAGACCTAATGCACGTTGATTATGCTTAAGTGTCTCATTTCAACTATAACCATTATCAGAATCAATTTATACCAACACCAAAATCTTGACTGGTGATAAATGGAGTGCCAGTAAGAAGATCCAGTACCAATATCAGGAAAAGCATCAACAAACATCATCATTTCCTCCCCTGTAAGGCCAGATAAGAAACATATTCGTGGCACCGATTTTGCAATCTGCAAAGCATAAAACACTGGTTATTTTCCTTAATAATATATATGTTTTGATAAGAGAGAGAGAGAGAGAGAGAGAGAGAGAGCAAATTTGACTGAATATTTTGCAAGCTGCAAACAGACATGCTTTGCTTGCACTACATGAACAGCAATAACATCCTTTTGTATACTTCCTCATAATTACCAGATGCAATGGCATGTGATTGTGCAAACTAGGTTCAAAAGAAACCCACGAATGCATTAGTTCAGATAGTGCATATAGCTTTAAAGAAACCATCTAAACGATATCTTGAATTCAAGATTGATGCTGAGCTCCGAGGTGCTTCGGAGAGCAAAAGTACAGCAGACCTCATGGCAATTTAGAGTGGGTGAGATTAACAACCTTACCATTGGATCTGAGCCCCTACTCTAATCTGAATTTTATAGGTTAAAAATTGTGATTAACGATGAGCAGTCTTTGATGTCGGATGATGGCTTCCACTCAGCACTTGGCGGTTCAATACTCACTCAGCAGAAAAATTCGAACATAATCCTACTCCTTGTCCTTTCACCCTCCACCAAGGGAAGTTCTGCTGTATCAACTTTGATTCTTTATGTTATAATATTTTTATGTCATTAATAACAACAGGCAAGCAGAGTAGTCATAAAATAGAAAAACAAGATGCCAGGAAGGTTAGAGCATTAACCTTCACAGTATCCAAATTGGGTTGCTTTGTATTAACTGCCTCCCAAAGCGAGCGAGTAATCATGTCTTCAGTACAAAAGATAACCTGCAGTGTGTCCTTGGGCGTAAAATCCGTAATGATGGATATGCAGATGTTGTTCCATAGAGTATCAATGCATGGTTTTTGGATCCAGAAAAGTTAACTCTGTTCATAATGATACTGCTACATTTTATTTTGTATATAAGAGAACACTTGGAAGTTCGAATAAAGGGGTAAACAACCACTATGACATGGAAAACACAGTATCAGTTAGCCAAGAAATTCACAGTATTAGTTAGCCAAGAAATTCCAGAGAGACTCTCTTCTTAACTATACTCGACTAATGGAGCTTTTCTTGGTAAAATATTTGTTTATACTCTTTTTGCTCACGAAAAATTTCCTTTTTGTCGAGAAAAACGAGAAGCACATGAAAACCCCCTCAGCTCAAGAATCTGAGTACAATAAAATAAAAATAAAAAAATCTAAAACAATGTTTTAATGACTGGGTTGTGGTAGTTATAACAGTTCAGGTTTAAAGTTCTTTGTAGAGGCAAGTTTTTAACAAATTGAGAACAAGAAAATAGTTGGCAGCGTCCAGAATAAAAATTACGATGTTGCAAAATCTTGAAGCTATCCTCACTAACAAAAAGGTTCCTTGTATACAGTTCTTTTCCCTGCCCTGATCTCGTAAGAAACACAACACAGATGGGAGACAAACAGATAAATGCTATCTTGAAAGTTACCTCTAGGAATTCACCATCCAAATCTTTCAAAAGCTTCCGTATCTGCAACGAGGTACGCACCTTAGTGACTAGGTACACAGGGTATGAATTCAGGCACGCTTTTTTTTCAGGAAGCTTTTGATGAGGTCCATTCAACTTGAAGAAGGTCAATCACGGATACTGTCTTAGAATGGGGTGCGTGTGTGTGTGTGTGTGTGTGTGTGTGTGTGTGTGTGTGAGAGAGAGAGAGAGAGAGAGAGAGACTTTTGTTCAACTAGTCATCTTTATAAGGACTATGAGACTATCCAGGAATCAAGCATGCATAATCTGTATAACATGGTGTACAATCCCTCTATTCTAACCTATCCAACCTAATCAAAACTTTCCTCAATGAAGACAACCATATGGAAAGCTGCAAACAGATCTGGCAACGGATAAATCACTAGATTTTACCTTTGCTACCTCCTCCACTTCAAAGCCCAATAACAATAAAGCCTGCAAAGCAAGAAGTGAATATCAACCCTCACTTTATCAAGATATTTTGGTATTCACAACGTGAAAAACACAAATTTTCCTCTGTGTTCCGGAGGGAGATTTGAATCAACCCCAGGTATCAAGTCTCAAGACTCTCAACGCAGCAAAAGTAGGAAGAGAATATTAAAAAAATTCAAGATTCCAAATTTGTTACAGCTAGCATTCTTAGGGTACTGATACAAGGTAGTACATTGGACAATCCCCAACTTTTTACCATGTTCTGCTATTTCCAACAAAAGGATGTCACCATCCAAAAAAACACAATTTAAGTAGTAAACAGAGTTACACAAGTTTAATTCATATACTTAAATCGGACGAAAGTCAACATCAACTGTAACAAAATGACAGCAAACTTCCAGAAAAATAGGCAAGAACTAACCAGAACTTACTGGTGGACCATATTGAGGATCTTCAGCACTCAAAGGGACAAATTTGGAATCTTCAATCAACTCAGTAGGAAGGCCTATGGAATGGCATAGGAAAACTTATACAAGTAAAGAAGCTAATAGAAGGTATTGCTTTCAAAGACCATGAAATGTAAACGTAACCTTTTGAGTACAATTGGTCATCTTTATTCTGCAAATCACAGGCTAGGAATCAAATAAAGTTAAAAAGGGCAAAATCTAGTTGATCTGGTAATTTTCATCGTTTTACTGAGTATTGAGTAAAAATCTCTCTTCAATGAGCGGGATAATAATAGAATAGGTAATCAAAATATACGCCATAAATTACTACTTATATGTGTCGGACTGCTTTTCCCCCATCTCTCCTAGAGCGGTCGCAGGGGATGGCATTGTGTAATCAAATCCATTGGGGCACTCCGGGCCCAACAATATGAAGAGAATTGAATGTTGTTATCCTCCCAACCATTCTTATTAATTTGCTTGTTCATACAACAGCATATTTAACACCAATTCCAAGCAGTGTCAGCATCAAACAATTCATAAACTAAAGGTGTCTTTATTAAATTGTTATCATTTTTGGCGTAATAAGATTTGTTCATCTCAGCCTGTGTTTTGGAAATTGTGATGATATAAACCTTAAACAACAGATAGATCATTGTTTTCTATACAGGGTTCACCTTTTTTAGCCATTTTAGTGCATTACAATATTTACCCATGACAAAGCTGATTCCACTCTACCAAAAACATCCCTATAAAATATGGCTTTCCACTCAGATAATAGCCCAGACTGCTTTTCTTGGGAGATGTTAGTTGCAATTAAAATGGAACACAAGAGCAGTCATTCTAAAATAATTAGGACAGTGAAGACAATGCAAGTACTCGAAATAATATACACAGTAGAGCAGTGGCAGTGTTTGGTCGTCATCTTGGAAGCAAGTTTGTTGCTTTTGACAACACATATTAAAAGAAAAAATTTACTAATTGAAAAGGAAACAAGATTGCTTCTCAAGACTGCCACTGCTCAACAATAAAATACTGTACTTAGCCCAAAGAAACTAACGGATAAATGAAGAAAACTCTAAATCTGAGTTGAATCCAACAAAAAACCATTTTTTCCGATAAAAATAAAAATTAAAAAAACCCATTTTTAGAAATTACCCAGTAAAGCATGAGATTACAGTAGTGAAACGAGAAATGAGAGCAAACCTTCAGAAGATGCTCTAGGGAGGTTCTTGAGCTTGATGTAATTGGCAGTTTTTGGAGATGAAAAGGTCGAAACTACAAAAGGGTTTGATGGAAAAGAGAACTTTGGCCGTACAGGGAAATTTGCAGAGGAGAAACTTTCAAGGGTAATCAGAGCGGACGCCATTTTATGTGCTATCTGTTCCTTATCCTCTCCTCCCCTCCCCTTGTTTACACTTATAGTCCTGCCCCTTTTTTAGTGGGAAAAATGTTGGAGCTTCCCCCACAAACGTCAGTCTACCGGCAATCGACGGTTCAGATCCATAAAACCATAAAACGTGAATACGAATCATTCATTTTTTTCCTTCTCAAACGTTTCATAAAGTTTTCCCAACTCTACTACTCATCGTCTAGTGTAATCCAACTATCCAAGTCA